>CDFN01058910.1:44961-66045 GCA_000826445.1 Acanthamoeba quina | reverse complement strand
CGCGGTGGGTCATCACGCCGCTGCAGCCATCGTACGTACAGTAGGGCCTGAGGCCATGGGAGACGCTCCAGTCGCGATAGCACTTGGGGATGTATGGGACGGCCATAACGGGCGGTAGGTCGCCATAGCAGGCGAAGCAGGTGAAGGTGTGGTCCATGTCGGGTCGAGGTTGTTCAATCGTAAGAGGCGATATCGCTACTAATACGCTCATCACCATTGGTCTGTACCGTTGTCCTTCCCTCTTGTGCCCCAAACTAGGACGCAAGTGACCACACACACGGCAAGAACTGGTTGAATTGTCATAGTCCCTCTACATCCCAAATAAAGAAAATGATCCAAACAGCCATAGCCCTCCGTAAAACAATGTAAGGAATGCCGTGCAAGACCTTGCTGTGCCTCTGGTAGTTAGTAAAGCCCGCCTCTCAGTGCCTTCCACGGACCATCCCAAATTACCTCCGCCCTCTCCTTCTTATGCACACAACTCTTGAGTATGTCTTCTGCTTTTTCCAAGCCACTGGTAGAGGCCGTTGACGAGGATGATGGACAGCCTGGCGGTGCCTAGGGTAGTGATATGCCATAAACATAGCCGTACAGACCTGGCGGCAGAGCGTAGACAAAGCCGATGGCTTTGGAGACTATAGTCACAGAGCCTGTTGGTAAGGCAGAGAAAGAGAGAGAGGGCACCCATGAGAAAGGGTGGCACGCCAGGCAGAGGAGTGCGAGGCTGAGAGACAGCCTTCATCCGAGGTCAGCTTGTGTGACTTGCCAATAACCGGCTTTTCTTCTTCCTCTCCTGCTTCTCTTCTGCTGGCCTCTGCGGCTGCGTGCTGGGCCGCTTTACCAGCGACCTCTGCTGGGATTCCTCCTCCTTGCCTCAGTGACTTCGTGTTGCCACTTCACATGCCGCACCGCAAGAAGGTGGGAGAAGGAGTGCAAATGGCTAGCGTAATAGGGTAAGCGGGTGGCAAGCACTGCGTTGAGCAATGCGGTGCCCAGAAAATTGACTTGAGATAGGATATTCCTTGAAACCAAAAAAAATGGTGGGTGAAGGCAGAGGATAGGTCTTCCCTGTTACACTATCTACAAGTCGGGGATAATCAGGTTGAGCCCACCTGTCACATAGGGTAGAGAAGAGAGGAGGCAAAATGTGCGGCCGTCGCGGAGGCTCCAACAGGGCTCCTCCTCTTGGGCAAAAAAGGGCAAGTCCGGTGAAGCAACCAAGGAGGATGACAGCGATGTGGAGGTGGAGGCGGAGGCGGAGTCACGGGATGAGAAGGAGGCGGAGGGAGCTGCGGGTGGAAGGGCGCCGACGACGAAGAGCGCCACACAAACGATCGGTGGTGAGGTTGTGCCTGCTGGTGCTGCCGGGCCAGGTCAGGTGGTGCCAAGGTTGATGGCGATGATGATGAATGGAGGAGGAGGAGGGAGATCTCGCTGCACAGGGAGCGGCACTCCTGGCTGATGTAGGAGATGAGGCGGTCTGCTTCGAGCGTCGACCTGTTTTTCCTCCTCGGTGTGAATGATGCCGAGGGCGTGGCCACGTAGGCGGTAGGGAAGCAGTCGGGACAGGTTGGCAGGAAGGAGGGGACGACGCCGAGCGCCAGGGTGCTGAAATGATGGAGGAAAAGGACTGCGACTCGAGTCCAACAACAGAGAAGGCCTCGAGGTCAGGCGAGGAGGAGGAGGAAGAGGGAGAGGACGAGGCCTCTACGGAGCGAGGCAGGGAGGGGGCTCCGCGGCATTGTGGGAGGGGAGCAGGCTGAGGGGGCTGCTGCTGCGGCGGCGGCGGCGGCGATGATGCCACAGGTAGTAAAGGGCGGCCTTGCACTAATGAGGAGAGGAGGACGGGTCCCTGCTTATCGCAGCAGCGGCTGGTTCGTGGATCCTCCTCCTCCTCCTCATGCGGCTTGAGGGGGTGCGCACAGTCCTCATTCTCCTTTCCTTCTTCTTCAACTTCTTGCGGTTGGCGACATGAACGCACCTGTCCCGACGCTGGTGACGCCTCGTGCGTCGTTGGTGCGTGCGCATCCCGTTGAAGATGTGAACTCACGGAATCGATTAAAGGGTGTTGAACGCCATCATGATGGGTCCTTGAAGGTTCTCCACGCCGACGCACTTGATTAGGGGTAGTCGCGCCCACAATCTTTCTTGTGCTTGTTGAGAACCAGGGCTCTCCTGCGTCTCAGGGGCAGCCTTGCATTCTGCAACTGCAAGAAGGAAAGCGCATGAATGAGTGGGGGGAGAGAGGAGCAAGAGTATCAAGTCAACGACCTGGGGGTGGGCGGGGGCTGTGATGAGCACGTACAACGAGGATGACGCTCAGTCGCGATGCTGATCGAGCCAAAGTAAGGCTCCATCCAAATCAAACATCAGTCAGGTAGTCGTGATCATGATGGCGGGAGGAAGGGGGAGGGGGAATCTCTTGGGATGGTGCGAGGTGTTCCTGGTGGCGCAGAGCAGCCGACCCTGTAAGGCCAACGCTTGCGTGTATCTTGGCGGTGAGGCTTGCGGGCGAGAGGCGTGCTCGTGGCAGAGGTTGGTTGGGCAAATGGTGATGCGGCGCAAAACCGGCGACCGCTCTGGTGTCGGCAAAAAAGCACGACCAATGGGTGCGCGGCTGGCTCACGCACGAAAAAGCAAGGCCAACCCCTTGGCGCTGCTGTGGCGGTTCATCTTGGGGAGGGGGGAAGGGCGTGGCATGGGTGGCGCAAAAGCCGGCGCCCCATTCAGTCGGCAAATAAAGCGCGACCAATGGGTGCGAGGCTACAGAAAGCAAGGCCAACCAACACCCCTTGCTCGCTGCTGCTGGCCTGGTTGGTCTTCTTGGGGGTGGTGGGCACCCCTTCCTCGCTGCTGGCCTCAGGTGTGCTTGTGACTCAGGTTGGTTGGGGCAAATGGTGATGTGGTGAAAAGCTGGCAACTGCTTTTTGCGTCAGCAAAAAAGCGTGGCCAATGGGTGCAAGGCTGGCGCACGAGCGAAAAAGCAAGGCCTACCCCTTGCTCCACTCAACGCCCCCTTGCTGGGCTGTGGTGTGCTTGTGGCCAAGGTTTTTTGTGCAAATGGTGGTGAGAAAAGCCAACGACCACCCCTTGGCGCTTGCTGCTACGGGTTGGTGGCGATGAGCTCATGACCCGGGTTTGTTGGGCAAATGGTGATGTGGCGAAAAGCCGACGACCACCTTTGGCGTTGCTGTCCTCGCGGTGGGGGGGTGTAGGAAAAACTGGTACTCTCCACGGTCACCAACCCTCCTGAATGACCACCGCGAACTGTTTTTGCTTTTAGGAGCGAGCATTTCGTCAGATATCAAACATAAGTCACCTCCCCTATCTAAACAACCACACCACCTCTCCCTTTTCGCCGCAGCCTTCACGATCCAGATGTGTTCCAGCCACTTTGTCGAGTACTACGGTACGCGAACTCTCTCCCCCTCCCCCCTTTGGCGTTTTCATAGGGGGGAAGTGGGCGCTGCTGTTGCCCGCATCCTCCCCTTTCACACTCCTTGCCCAACAATCTAAAGATCCCACGATCGAGTCGACCTACCAAAGGCAGGCGGTGATCGACGGCGTCACCTGTGTACTCGACATACTTGACACGGCTGGTCAGGAAGGTAGATATTGGCGCATGCTCCAAAGCCTCTTTGTCCAGGGCGTGCCTGCCATTGGGGTGGTGTGTGTGGCTGACTTCCTGAGCAAGGGGAAAGAGTAAATAATGGGACCTCGAGGGTTCTGGGGATGCCTGCCGGATACATCTCGCCATCTGAGGCGCCAAGTGCTGGGCGACCTGTGCTGGGCGCTCCTCACCAACGACAGAGCAGCCAAGCGATGGGCCAGATTGACGGCAAGTGACGCGAAGAGGACCATGGCTCGTGCTATTCAAAGTGGCCCTTCTGAACCAAGTATTAAAATGGAAATCGACATGCTCTGCTGCGGCCAGCGGCAATCCAGGAGCAATGGTACCCGGCGCCCAGCAGCAACAGCTGCAGGACGGGCTGCGGGAGCACCACCTGGTGGCCCATGACTGACGAAGGCAACACGAATGTCGACGACCACGTGGCCGTGGTCGCACGGGGCAAGAGGCGGCTGAGCAAGTAGGGCAACGCTTGGAGGCAGAGCCGCAAGAGGGATTTTGGTGATCGATAATGGGGGCGCCAGGAGGCCTGATCAGCATCGGCACCGGCGGGGGGGGGAGGAGCGTCTAGGGCTGCGGTTGCTGCACCTAATGAAGTGGACTATGCCCAGCGCCGGTTCCTGGCGGCCTTGCCCGCAGTTCTGCACAGCAGTTTGAACTAGAAATAAAAATCCTTTCTTGTTGGGGCAAGGTCGGTCAATGCCGACGATGGCATGGGAGTTCCTTATCCCCTGCAGGGTCGAAGTTGCAGCCTTGCATGCTCGTCGTCTCCATTGCCGCGACCAGTTGAGCCAGGCGCGCCAACCTTGCTACTGTTGTCCCAAAGAATCAATCGACGGCTAAGCAAGCGGCCGAGCCAATGAAACCTACACTATGACCAACTCGACAGGTCGGCTTGGGGTTCGGGTTCGAATACCGAGTTTTATCCATTTCGTTCAACACTTTTCGTGCTTCAGGAGAAACTCGTGCTCGGGTTCAAATCCCATCTGTAGTAGGAGAGGCCAAGTGCCGCGGTCTTCAAGATGACCCAAAGTCAGAGCGGCATGGCCAATGGCAAGCATTCGTTGTGAAACCAACCTTCGCCCCAACCACCAAAAACGTTCTCAACAATGGACAACAATTGCCCTGCCTTTGAACTTTGACCTCCTCCTCCTCATTGCACAGGATACAAGATCGGTATGCGGAAAATGCTCATTTTTACAAGTGTTGGCCCAAAAACACTGCCACCATCAGTTGATGGTACAGTAGTTGTTCTTGCTACAGCAATACAGGTAGATGAGTGCCCCCAGCGCCACAAGCCCCGCGACACTGGCCCCAGCGATAATCAGAATCCACTTGAGGGAGAGCACGTCACCCCCGTGGCCCTGGTCACATCCACTGAGGGAACTGCAGGAAAGGCCACAGTCAGTTCCACACTTGTTCTCCAGCCAATTTAGAGTATCCTGGCATTTAGAGGTCACCTGGGACTCACCGCCACAGACATCACAAAATTGTTGGAGGCAGTCAAGGAAGCTGGTCATGTAGGGGCACAGATCTCCACAGTTGGTAGCCACCTCACAGGTGCAGGAGTCCTGGCCACACAAGCCAGTAGTCCACAAGCCCAGGAGAAGAAGGAGACCTATGGGGACAATGGCCAAGAAACTGGTGTCAATGTGCATGGCGCTGCACAGGTTAAAGAGTGGTCTGTCACTCCCGTTTTTAGGCTCCAGCAGAGATGAGGCCAACCAATACCATGCTTTGTGGCCTGATGGAGGAGGGGGGAAAGGTGGAAGACAATTACTTCCTCTGTGGCCAGCCTCCTGATCTGCAGGAGCACACGCACTAACTGTCTATGGAGCCAATAATTGGTATTTGTCCCTTCCTCTTCACATGAAAACCAATGTTTTGTTGAGCTGACCAAACAAAGTCTCCCCTTGTGCTGTCAAGGCAGACCTGTAAAATTTAACAAGCCTACCAGACACCATGCAGGGTTGGTCACTCTCCCATCCTGGCAGAGTACCAACAACACCAATGAGGGTTGGCTGTCAATACTTGAGCAGGTGCATCCAACCCAGCAGAGTGGCACTAACTGTGTGTGTCATCGCCAGAGCCGCCTTGCACCCTCTTGGCATGCTGTCTACCTGCTGTGTGGTGATCCAACAAGACTACTACTACATGGGACTGCCTGCCTCTTGGAATTCAGGCAAACTGGCAATCTTGAGGTGTGACCATACTGAAGGAGAGGCAGCGCCCCACACATAGGGCCCCATTTACACCTGTGCTTCCTTTGGCCAGCAAGTGGCTGCTCATGAGGTTAGTGGACAAAGAGTGGGAGCAGTGCATGAGGGCCTTTGACGGTGCAGGTGAGAGTGCCTCTGTAATTGAAATGAATCTTGTGGTTGGAGTTAATCCACTGTTCTTTGTATCATCAGCCATAACAGCATTGGGTATGGACCTGATATCACTCTTGAACTGGCGCCAGTTTCGCAGATGCCCTGACACAGGTAGTCTCTTGTCAGTGAAAGTTTAGACTGTGAAGAGTGGGTGGGTGCATCTGTGAAGGAGTTTGATGGCAGTGATTTGGGAGCGCATCCTGATGAGGCCAAGTTGTGGGGCAAGATCTGCTATGATGCCTCCCTCTCCTGCGCCGTTGTCCAAGAGATCTTTTCATTGTGGCCAACCACTGCACAGTGATCTGGGAGAACTTACTTTGCAAATGCGAACCCAAGTCCAACTGCAACTAAGTTGCATTTGCACTCGCGCCAGAGTTTTTCATGGCGGGTTTTTTCTGGCTATTTCTGCACCAACAACATACAATGTACAATTTTCGTACTGCTTATCCAGAAAGCAACCAAAGCAGGGAGTGATTCTGGTTGTGTTCATAAGGGTTACAGTCCTCACACTCTCAAAGGGGGAAAGACCCAGTAGTGTGTGCCCCATTAAAAAAATCGTCTACATCCGGAGTTTATCTGGTCAGATAAAGTCTGTTAGGAGGCCTCTGTTTGTTGGCAGGCAACAGTTGGCGTTGCTGAGTGTGGGGATCTGGAGGCCCTGGTGTGGCAGACCACGTGGCCTTGTCACTTCCTCTGTCATGCCCCTCCATCCCTTTCAAGATCTGACAGTGACCATGCATTATGCAGGCCACAGCCAGCACATTAAACAGGCCAACCATAACATACGCATGGCAGGGGATAGGGTCTGGAGGGGGCTGCAGCATTGCTAGGAGCAGCCGCTTGTACCTCTGCATTTGTTGGCACGCCTGATGCACCACCTGGCCCACAGCGGCCCTGGCTCGCCTGGCCCTGCCCTCAGCACCCACCGCTGCTGAAGCAGTGACCACATCTGGGCCATGTGAGCAGGAACAGAGGCAGCTGAGGCAAACAGATGGTGGAACCACTGGGCATGTTGCAGGAGCCGTTGGCGGCTTGCGGACACGGTCTCGCCCACCATGTAGCCTGCCCAACAGCTGTGCCAGAAGCCACCTCAGAGATACTTTAACTCAACCACAACAGTGGCTCTCTGGCGCCACGTAAAGCACAGGTTGGGGTAGCAGTGGCGGCCACCACTATCTGGGGGCTGCACGGCAACAGGCATCTCCGAAATGATGTTGGTGACACAATCTGGATTGTGATAGGCGAGCCACACCACAGAGGTGAGAGATGTGGCCTGGAGGCCCTGGAGGACAGGGTAGCAGCATAAAGAGGCTTGGTGTACCAGGGTGGGCGAGGAGAAAGTGGACAACAACCAACTTGAGTCCAGCCTCGTTTAAACCATAGCCTGCTTGCCAGTAAAGTCTGATGATGACAGGTTGGCCAGCGCAGCATCAATGGATGTGCATAGGGCTGTCAGTTGCCCAGGTGGTTGAGGGAGGGAGAGAAACAGGGCATACTGAGAGTAAGCTGAAGGAGATTGACTGATCTGGTGATTGTGACCAACACACCAACCATAAAGGAATCGATCTCGGTTGTTGGTCTGCTGGGTACCTCATCCAGCCAGTGATAGGAGTGAGATTCCTCCCTGCCTGCTGGTGATGAGTCAGCACAGTTGCCAGTTCCAGGCTCGACATTGTTGGTGGGTCCTTGGGCTCCCATGGCAATGTGAGCAACTGGATAGATCTTCCCTTACCTGAGTGAGAGCAGGGAAAAAGATGGTCAGTACACCAGTCCACGCCAACAGGGCCTGCAGACAGTGGCCCTGGAGTGGTGCTGCTTGGTGCACTTGGTCCAGCGAGCCAACAAAAAGTGGACCCTTGGTATCAAAGGCAAACAGGCCGCACCCACTGCCATACTGCACTCCCCCGCCGCCGCCACTTCCCCTTCCCATTCCCGTGATGAATAGCCAGTTGCATCAACTCATGGACCAGGGTATACTCGCTCCCCGAGATTGCGTTTGCTACATGGACCACGCTGGTGGTGGTGCAGTGTATGAGGCTATGCTGGACTGACATGGCAACATCATCTGCTATGGTCACCCCCATCCTCACCCATGACTGGGCATTGGAGGTGGAGCCACCAACCCACGGGGGGCATTGTCTGAGGACCTTTCTACTTTGGCGGATGGGGGGTAAAGGAGATGCCCATCTTTGGTTAAACTTAATGAGGACCACAGCAAATGGTGGTTGCTAGGTCACCAACAAGGACCTGCCCAGAAACAAACAGTCCAGAGAACGAGTATGGGAATTTGGGCGAGGCACCAGCATGCTGAGTACGCCCCTATTTGTAGTGCCGATGTGGAGCACAGCGCGACGCGGCCCGAGCCGGCAGGTTAAAACCCAGCACGAAAGGTTGGGTCCCAAGTCCCACCTCCCTCTGATAAGCCAGGTGATTGGCTGACGCAGAGATGTGGGAGGTTTTTCCACTTTAGGCTCAGGAATTTGAAGCTTAAGGGGGGAATAAAGACTCCGCGTCGCGTTGTGACCCAGGCAAGCTTTTTCCACTGCATGCACCTTGTCAAGACTCCACAGAAAGTCACCACGGGCTGTTACCCTCGCATGGTTGCAACCAGAAGCAATGCTAAAGGCCATTGGATGTCCGCGGAAATCTTGATCAAAGAGACGTGCCAGAGCCAGCATTGGTGGACTAAAGAATTCATTCCATTGGCTAAGAAATTTCGCATGCTCAACATATGCCTTGTATATGCTAGTAGTTATATGTCTTAAGCTTGGGCAGCGACTCATCCCCACCCCCTTTGGTATTTCTGGAATGTCCCCTTAGCTTTGCCTACTATGACCAGAAAAAACTGGGATCAAATTGTAAGGGGGTGACACAGAGACATATAACTAGCTATTGTTTGTCCAAAACAACATTGATTCTTTTATTACCTATCCTGTAGGACTACAGTCCCGAACTTTAACCTCACTTCAGGAGGGCTTCGAGTTGTCATGTTCGCTTCTCCTTTTTCTCTCCCTCTGTCTTCCGGGCCGCTTGCCGCTTCATCTTCTCCAGCATCTTTTTTCCGCTAGCGCAGGCCTTCCTGATCTGGTCCGTGTTCTTCTTCCCGCCGCCGCCGAGGGAAATCACGCCGGACCTGTGCTTGCTCTTTTGCTGAAGATGCCGCTTGGCGAGCTTTGATAGCTGCTCCGCCTCGGCCTGGTATCGATTCTGGTGCACCGAGGCGAGCAGGGCCTGGGCCTCGATGATGTCCTCCTCGGTCAGTCCCGCCATGAGCCCCTCGGCCAGCTGGCTCTGGAGGAGTCACACCTCCTTTTGCCTAGCCACCATCTCGTCGCCATCGACCAACACCGACCGCTTGTGCTTCTTCTGCTGTGTCCAGCCCGCCATGACTCGTCGTGTTCGCTTTCGTTCTTCTTTGACAGTTACTTTGGTCTCGTCGCTGTGGAGCTCTTTGGTGAGGGTTGCGTTGGGGAGAAAGCTAGAGCTTCCTTCTCTACTGGTGAGAAGTGGGTGGCTATGTAGTGAGAGAGGTTTGGTGCGAATGAGGAACTGATCATGGTCCCCTTTTGTAGCTTGCCGGACCGCGGAGGGAAGAGACGCAGGTAGTTCCGTCCTTGAGGGTGCTACTGAATGTCATGTGGGCTGGTTCCAGTGTTTTCTCTAGTAACCATCATTTTCCATCCCCGGCGGCACCTGCCACACACCGTAGGCAACCGCCCGTGCCTCGCTCTGTCAAGGAAACTCTTGCCGGGCTGAAGCCGAAAAGGACAACCTGATGAGCAGCGTAAAAGCCGACCTGGGTCATTGGGGGTACAGTACCGGCTAATAAACTAACTCTGCTGCACTCACCAAGGGATTTTTATTTTATTTTTTCCGCCCTCTCCATTGGTGGCCTGGGCTATGCTCTCCACGAATCAGGAGGACCAAGGGAAAAAAGAGAAGGAGGACATTCCTTTTAACTGTTTGCCTCTGACGGAGAGCAAGGGGAAGGAAGGCCTTGCTCTGGGCGCTGGTCTTTTCTCATTTGTTGTTTTTTTATTTGTTTTTGTTTTTGTTTTTAGTACCGAAGGGGACGAAAGGGACGCAACGAAGGGCAGGGAAGAAGGCGCTGTGCTGTGTGAAGAGAAGAGCAAGGGGAAGAAGGCCTTGCTTCTCCGCCACTCGTCTCATCTCATTGGTCGATTTTTTTCAACGGCTTTTTATTTATTAAAAAAACCCAAAGAGACTACTGGTGGGAAGAGGGATTGCAAGGGGACAAAGAGCAAGGGGATGGCCTTTTCGCGCTTGGTCTCGTCTTGTCTCATTGGTTGGCGGCTGCCGTTTGCCTTTTGCTGATTTTTTTTTTCCACCTCCCAGAGAGGCAGGGTTTGAAGGCCATCATGATGCCCCTTGCGCTCCGCTCTCCATCCCCGAAAAGGGAAGGCCATCCCCTTGATCTTGGTGTCTCACCGCATTGGTCGATTTTTCCAGCGGTTTTTATTTTATTTTTTTTTGGCCAGCGATCGCCTTTTTGGCCAGCGAGGCCTTCGAATCGCTGGCCAAAAAGGCGATGCTGGCCAAAAAGGCGGACTTCGATTTGGCACAAGGCGGAGGTGCCCTCGGCAATTCGAAAAAGTTGGTCTTTTTACCTCTTTTTTGATAACAAAAGGCTGATTTTTGTCGTTACGCGACTTTGCAGTGACGCGCAGTTCAAATCTTTCAACAAACGTACCGGCCCACTACGAAAAATGAGGTAAAAAGACGTCTTTATTTGTAGTCATTAACAATTACTGCTAAGATGGTCCAGATCTTTTGGTGCTGGCGCAGCACATAGGGCAAATCGCGAACAGGGCCGCGAATTTCATCTTTGGCAGCATGGAAATCCTTAATCTTGGCGATTACGTTCTTGATAATGATCTGATGGGAAGCAAACGCACGGTAGATGGCCGATCCAGGCTCTTCAGGTGGTGCATTGATACACACCATGCTCACTTAAACTTGACTCAGTATGTACATTAATTTGTAAGTTTAAATTACCAACAAAGTAAAGAGACATACCACGGAAACCTGTGTCCCCCATTCCATGTTCATCTAGTTCAAATTGGTTCCACTTATCCACCTCAAGGACTGCAATTAAGTCATTTTTTCCGCCACCATATGAAGATGAGAGATAAAAGATGCGCCCAAACACTGGCAATAGCACCGTGGGACATGGGCAATGAGAGCCCCCCACACAATCTCTTTGGCACACATCATACAGGTGAACAAGTTGCTCATTCTCGAGAATCGGCAAAGATGAATAAATGTTTGTGCTCTTGTTGAACAACAAAAAAGACCCCAAAACGGAGATAAGAGCATACCCTTACAGAGGCCGCCACAAATGATATTCTCAGCACACTCCGTTCGAAACGGCTCCGTCTTACCCTTTGACTCTTGGACCGTTTCAGCTTTGACTGCAGTCCGAGTGGACGCTGTCACTTGGACCAGAGACAATTTCGTTCCTGTCCAAGTGTCTTAGCCTTTGACTGTTGGTCATAAATAGTTTATTTCAGTAAGGTTGGGGGAGGGGGACAGGGAGGTCAAGGTCACACAGTCCACATGGTCTCCCTCCACTCTGCGATGCGTGAGATGATGTACTTCTTCTCAATCTGATCTTGATTGCAGAGGGCATAGAAGGAGTGTGCTGGCACAACCCAGTGGATTGGGGTCACTGCATGGACAGTCCCTGGATGACGACCACTCATGTACCTGAGGTACAAAGGAGTGCACTGCTCAAGAGGGAGCATGAAGAGCTCAGTCAGGCGGGCATGCAGGGGCTCATGCAGGGGATCAGGCTTGGTGAGGCTGTGCTTGGTGACATGGCATGTTGAACCAACAGCCTTGGCACAGCACAGCTGGCAGGCCTTCAGGCTGCACTGAAGGTTTGCTTTGCTCTCCCCACACAGTGTGCAGAGCTTGGGAGCAACGCCCACTGCTGTTGCATTTGCTGCTGTTGTGGTGTTGAAGTCCTCCTCTTTGGTGCTTGAGGGCAATGAGAGAGCAAGTGGGGCAGGCAGAGGAACAGGTGGTGCAGAGGAGGGAAGAGAAGGAGGTGCTGGAGGCAGGTGTGATGGCAATGCAGCAGCAGTGGCATGCCACTGTCGTGCATCATCCTCTTTCTCCTTCTCAACAGCAGCCACAAGTGATGGTGAGGAGAGAAGTCGCCGATGCTCTTCCCATTCATCCCACAGCTCAGGGACAGCATGGTCAAGGGCCTCTCCAGACTGTGGCCAGATGTGGTGCTGAAGCCTGTTGTGCCAACCCTCAAGGATATGGTCGCCAGAGGGGATGTTCAGTACACGCCGGTTCCGCCCAAACACCGCCCACTCTGTGGCAGGCCATTTGTGCACCCAGTAGGTGTTGAAGTAGTTGGCATATGAGGGCGCTTGGTATGCCCAGTGGGCAAGAAACACCTTGAGATGGGATGTGTACTCCTGATAGGTCGCTGACGCCATCAGATGACGCAGGTGGGTTGATAGGTCACCCATCCTGTCCTTCCCAATCTCATGGGCAAACCAACGGATGTTGGCCTGCATGAAGTGGTAGGAATCCCCATACACCTTGGCTCCTGGGAACGCCTCTGCGAGAGCCTTGCGCAGTGCGTCCTCATAATCAGCCAGGGCAGCTGACACAAGCAAGGGCCGCCCAGTGAGTTTGGCCACGCACTCTTTAATTGTATCAAAGAAAAACGAGTAGGTCTCCTGTGTGGTGCTTTCGCTGATCATCCACGCCAGAGGGACGCCAATGTGGCCAACCTTGACCATGATTGTGGTGAGGACCAGTTTTCCTTCAATCAAGTCAAAAGTGCCATCAAGATAGATGATGCGTCCATGCTCGGCAAGCAGGCGTAGCCCTTCGTCGGCGGCGAGAATGAGGCACTCGTGTGGGATGTAACACCCAGCACGAGCAAACAGCTTCTCCCTCGTGAATAGCCGTTTGATGTTATCTCTCGCACTCCCACCCCCCAAGCGTTGGCGTTTCTGATAGTGCTTCTTGTTTCGCAACTGCCGCCGTGTTGGGGCATTCGCAGTTGACGGAGGGACGTTGGGCGGGAGCGACAACAAAAAGTCTCGAGACACGCGCGCCGCAGAAGCGAAAGGATCCTTCATTCTCTCCCGCGCCTTCTCCGCCACCTCTGGAAGGAGCCGAGTAGAAGGGGGCGGGGGTGGATGCGAGTGTTTCTTGTTGTTGTACATGATAGTACGCTGGCCAGAGGGGGCAACAATGACTGTTTTTATTGCCGGGCATCGTGATCCATTGGCCGCGACACCAGCACAACGATGGTATCGACGGACGAACCCTTTCTTGTTTGTCTTCTGGCCGTATTTCCACCAACGATAAACGTCCTCCTCGCCTTCGTCCTCATGGAGGCGACGGCGTTTGGAGAGGCGGAGGTCCTCATCTCCTTCATCCTCTTCCTCTTCCTCACCGGTGTCATCGTCCGATTCGGAAGAGGGGGAGCG
Organism: Acanthamoeba quina; assembly: GCA_000826445.1. Lineage (NCBI taxonomy): Eukaryota > Discosea > Longamoebia > Acanthamoebidae > Acanthamoeba > Acanthamoeba quina. Next base: position 52,564 of record CDFN01058910.1, on the reverse strand, counting down.
TACATCGTCATCAACCGTAGGCGCTGGTGGAGTGGGGTGGGCAGAGACGGCGACGGCGAAGGTGGCGGTGGGCGTGACCGGATGGGGGGGGGCAGGTGGGAGCTGTGGCTGCCTGTGGACCGGACAACCTCGTGCAATACGAGGCTGCCTCCTCAGAACACAACGCAGCTCGCACCGCTGGCTGAGAGGGCGAATTGGCTTCCATCTCACGTTCGTGTTGTTGATGTGTTGTCGGTTCGTGATACATCGAAAATGGCTCGCCTTTTTGGCGGCGAAACAAAATTTGCCCAAAAAAATTGGTTCCGATTTTTCCTAACTCCGGGCAGGAATTTTCTGCTCAGACCAGCCGAGTTGGACCGCTGGTCAAAGGTCCAACGGTCAAGGGGTCCAACAATAAGACGGAGCCGTTCGAAACGGGAATAGCGGGAAAAATTTGGTCTTGGAAAGAACAACAGAAACAGAGAAAAGAGGTCTGGCGCAAGCACTTGCGCTGCGGCCCAGGTAATACCGGACCCACAACGCCGCGGCGACAAACATTCCTTCTATTATCACACGCGTTCCTTTGTGCGGTCGGGGAGTCGCGGGGCCCGCAAACGAAGAAACGCATGTGCCCCTCCGGCACAATAGATTTTTGGTTCGGGGGAGAAAATGTGTTGGCCCCTCTTGCGGGTTCCGTAGAGACCTTCACAGTTTGAGCGATTCGTGTCCGATTTCATATGGAGAGAGACAATCGCCTCCTGGAGGAAGTGATCTCTTCCTTGGGTCCCCGTCTTCAGCAGGGTACGTCCGAACCCTGCCCCCGCGCTTTTGAACTGAGAGATCGCGTGGACGAGAAACAAGGGGCTGATGGCTTTGTTTTATTTCTTTTTTGTAAAAGAAATAAATCATCTGCAGGAACTGGTGCGCATGGCGGACACCGAACTGACGCCAGAAGAAGAGGAATTGTTCCTACACAACTTCCACACCTACAAGCACTTCATCAAGGATGGCACCTACTGTACGCTCGAAGGTACCTCCCCTCTCGGGCACACTGGTTTTTTGTACGAAAGAGGATAAAAACATCACACGACAGGAGTGAGCGACACGGTGGAGATTGAGCTCAAGATGGAGAAGGCCAAGGCCGACCTGGTGCGCATGTGCTACGAATTCGTTCGGTCATACTACACCAAGATGAAGCGCACGAAGGTGTTGCGGATGCTTGATGGCGTCAAGACATTCCAGGGTAGGTTGGCAATGCAACTCGAGTTCGGACGCAAGGGGATGCTGCGCGAAACAAAGCGCGAGTTTGCCCCGGTGCGCAGAAGTAGCAAAGAGCACAAAGACGAGGCGGTGAAAGGGAAACACGGAAACTATGTGCCGATCAACGACAACCCGCCAATGGAGACGAAGAACCACATCACAATCGGAGCCAAAGCTCCGCTCCTGTCTCCTTCCCGCCAGGGCGACAGATTGTCAGAAATGCAAGAGAACGCATTCTACGACAGCGAATACTTCCGGGCGGTGAACGACAGGCAGGCCATTGGTCGAGCGAAGCGCATGTACGCCGAGTGCAGCGCCCAGCGCACGTTGGCCAATTCGTACAGCCTCATCGCGCGCAAGCTGCCCATCCTGCGGTGGTTCCCTCTGTTCTACCTCCCGTGGATGCTGCAGAAGAAGAAGGAGAAGACCGGGAGGCCCGAAACTGATGGGGACGACGAGAAAAAGGGCCTGTGGCATGTGTTCGGCAACCTACGAGGCGATGTGCTGGCCGCCATCACCGTGGGCTTCATGCTCATCCCTCAGGTCCTTTGCCCTCCCTCTTTTGGCGTCGTCTCAATTGGCCAGCCTACGATGGCACCGGCCGCTCGGTGGTGTCGGCTAAGGCGACTCTCTCTACGGATCCAGGGTATGTCCTATGCGCTAGTCGCTGATTTGCCTCCTATCTACGGCCTCTACTCGGCTCTCGTCCCGCTGGCTCTCTATACCGTACGCTTTTGGTTTTCATCCCCCTCTCGTTCGCTTACTCTTGGCAACACTTTCCCCGCACAGTTCTTTGGCACGTCGGCTGAGCTGGCCATGGGTCCAACGGCGATGATGTCACTGCTCATTCCCGAAGCGGCCGGCAGCATCGCCGAGGTGTGGTGCTTCCGAATGTCACCCCCCCCCGCGCGTTTTTCCCTCTCCCGTTGGCTTACACATTCGCTCCGGCAGAGGGGGACGCCAGAGTATATCGAAGCAGCAATGCTTGTGTCGGCCATCAGCGGCATCCTGTTGATATGCGGATCTTTCTTACAAGTCGGATTCATTCTCGAGAATCTCCTTTCCCACCCAGTACGCTCTCTCTGGCTGGCGTTTCCTCATTCATTACCGTAATACACACGACACTGCGCATCGATGCATAGGTGCTGAGCGGATTCACTTCGGGGGCAGCGATCATCATCGTCGGGTCGCAAGCCAAACACCTATTTCGTATCAACATGAAAGGTAAATGAAGAGAGCGCGACACGTTTGCGCAGTGCCATTTGGTGCTCACTTCTTCTGCCTCCTGCAGGGAATACGCTGATCGAGTACATCGAGTCCTTCGCCAGTTCTGCTTCCGACATTCACGGATGGACCACAGGCATCGGACCCTTTCTTGCACCTTCTTCACAGCACGGCCATAGTGGGGATCTAACGGATCCCCTTTTCCCATTCAGCTCTGGCGCTGCTATGCATCGCGTTCATCTTTTGCGTAAGAATCGTCCACAAGCGGTACTGCTTCCCACATTGGTTGGCCCAGGTCCAATCGCTTGACGACCCTGTATACATACAGGATACCAGCCTCGCTGCTGCTGCTGCTCTTGACCACCTTCCTGAGCTGGCTACTGGACCTGTCCGGCAAGGTACAACCGGCGGGACAAGCCTCACCTCTTTGTCGAGGTCCATGAAGCGCTCCGTGTTGACGACCCAATACCTGTTCACACACTCCATTCTGTGCAGCTGGACTTGAAGGAAGTGGGCAAGCTGCCCGAGGGCCTTCCTCATCCGTCCTGGGTCCATGCTCTGAGCTGGTACCCATGCCCCTTGCTGTCTTGAAGGATTGAGTCAGGCCTCCCTGACATGAAGTTCAGGGAGAACCTTGGGAAAGGCTTTACCTCTGCTGCAACGGTCTCCCTTCTGGGATTCATAGAGTCCGTTTCCGTAGCCAAACAGTTTGCTGGTTGGCTTCCTTCTTTGCAGCCCCCCTTCCGATCTCCGATCTTAACTCACGTCCACAGCCAAGAGGCAATACCGTATTAGCGTAGGCCAAGAGCTGTTGGCTCTGGGCGCGTGCAATCTTGGTGGCGCCTTCTTCCAAGCATGTACGTAGTGATGCACCCCTGCCCCTCCTTCTCCTTCATCACCAGCGCCCTGTCTGTGCCAACTGGCGATGGGGCTGGCAGTTCCGGTGGCGGGCAGCCTATCGCGAACGGCGGTCAATTTTCAGGCGGGCTCCCGCTCGCCCCTGTCGTCCCTCCTTGCGGCCGGACTCATCGGCCTCACGCTCCTCTTCCTCACCCCCGGTAAGGCCTGCACTGTTATACGTAAAGAACGAGACTCTCTGAACTTTTATACTCCACACAGTGTTCCAATACACGCCCCTCTTTGTGTTGGCGTCGATTGTCGTGTCCGCAGCGGTCCTGCTGATCGACTACCAGGAAGTGCTGTTCCTCTTCAAGATCGGTGACAAAGTGGACCTTCTCCAGATGGCCATCGTCTTTATTGGAACCCTTCTGTTTGGCCCAGGTTTGTCGCCCGTTTCGTTCTACTTTGCCTTTACGTCATGTGCTCTCTCTCTCTCGCTTTTGCCGATTTTGTATTGATTTTCGCCCCAACTCATATCACTGCCCTGACTCTGTTTCGCCAGAGATGGGAGTGATCGTGGCTATAGCGGTGTCGCTGGTGCAACTCATCTTGAAGTCGGCCAAACCCACTTTTGTGTGCCTGGGCCGCTTGCCAGGCACACTTGTCTACAAGGACATCAAACGGTATCTTTCCCCAAACCTTTGCAAAGGGTGTGTGTGTGTGTGTGTGTGGAAAAGGGATCGACCCACCAACGTGCATGCATAGATTCCCTAATGCGTTGAGGCACGAGGGCATCCTGATTGTGCGTTTCGACTCGAACCTGTTCTTTGCCAATGTCAACTGGTAGCGCTTTTGCCTTTCTCTTGGGAATGAATGCGCGCACTTCATCTATCACACTGTTCTTTTCGTTTAGGTTCAGGCGGACACTGATCAAGTACCAACTCGAGAGCAAGCACGAAATATATGCCATCATCCTTGATGCCACAGGTAACTCTCCCGACTCACTGGCCAAGAGAAATATGCCATTGCTGTATCCTTTTACGTGTGCAGGCATAAACTCGCTGGACTCGACGTCAATTCATTTGCTGGAGGACTTGGTGCAGGAGTACCAAGCCAAACGGATCCGCTTCCTGTGGGCCAACGTCAAGGGCAGCGTTCGCGCCACCATGAAAGCCTCCGGTAACGTCCGCGCGACCATTGCGTGGCCACCCCATCCTCAACAATGACCGTCGGAAAGAGTTGAAACGCTGACTGGGTCCGGGCTTGTAGGACTGGCGAGGAAGATGGGGATTGACAATTTCTTCCTGACGACGCACGATGCGGTGGACTGCATGCTGGCCGAACTGGAAGATCACGGCCTCATCAAGCCCAACCAGATTCCTCTTTTGGAGGCATGCGAGGAGGTCAGCCGAAGGAACTTGGTGGTGGGCAGTGATGAAATGGATGCTGAGAGCAAAGGAGCTCCAGTGATGGGCTCGTACAAGCGTGCCGAGTCGTCTGCGGACGAGGTGGACCTGGAGAGAGGTGGCCGGCTCTGAGGTGGTCGTCGACACGGCGGAAAGTAGAACGGCGACGTTGGGAGGCTGTCCCCGCAGGTGCCCTGCACACACTCCCTTACCACATGATCGCGATCCACCCAGAGCCGCGGCCATCGACCCGCTCCCCTTCCTGCCCTTCCGCTATTTCTCTCGCCTCTGGTCTGGTCAGCCTTCTTTCTCCTCAGATACAACTAATACAACCTTGCGCAGTCCCGCAACGGTCCGGCTGTTGAAGCGACAACGTTACCAACCCTCCGCAAGGGGGGCGCAGGACTCAACTCCAGTTGCGGGCCTGGTCGGCTTCCCTCCCGCACGTCATGTGGGTTGTATTAATTCCAGCCAACAACGAGAATTCTCGCCGCACGACAGTGGGGGAATTCAACTTGCCCGCAGTGCCGAAGAGGTGAGGAAAAGGTTCTCGGTTGGACATTTATTTTTCAGGGACTACTGTCTCTGCACAGCGTCGAGTTCGCTGCTGTCCTTCTGGCGGCGCCACTCCAGTTGACCAGAGTGGCGTGGGTTGGGCTGTTCCTCACGGATCAGAGACTTGAGCTTGGGGCTGACCTTGAGCCCATCCGTGACCCAGCTGGTGGAGAGAACATTCGGGCCATCATCGTGGGCTCCAATCATGACTGCTGGAAGCTCAGAGATGGGAAATGTGTTGGGAAATGACCACTCGACCAAAAGTGCCTAGACAACTTTTGGTGGTATAGGGTGGGTTGCCAATGACCCTCCAACAAAATGCACCAATATATGTCATATCAGGGCGTGCTGGATGGGAGAGGAGTGCGGACGCCCTCGTGTAGGGCCGTGGGGGCACAGTGCCGTTTGGGTCCAGTAGGCGAACGTGCACTTGGCCAGGTTCAGATCGAAAGCGCCGTTACCTTTTGCCACAGCCCGTCAAAGGCGAAACCGCATCCGGCTTCCTGGGCCACACGGAGCCGTTCCTCGAAGCGTCGGGGTTCCCTGGGCGGGCCGCACGATTCTCGATGGCGGCGCCTCACAACCGGGGACGTTGGTGTCGAGGCCCAGTTTCTTGGTCACCTTGTCCAGCACCTGTCCTGGTGCCCGGTCTGCCTGAGCAGGTAGTAGTCGCCCAGCGAACGCGCCAGGAACATCTGGCAGTTGCCTCCGGAGACCTGACCGCGGGAACATGCAGGCCACACACCTGACAGGAAATGGGCCTCGATGTGATTGTCCGTTCTGCTGCGCCCTCTTCACAGCTGCTCCACGTGCTCACGTTCTTGCCTCCCAACTGCTTATGCTGGGCCGCTCGTAGCGCTGATATGGGCGACGCTGGCGTTGTGCTGGCGTCTCGCGCGGTGCTGCGTGCTGAAGGGGCTTCGATTTCGGCAACGAAGATGACGACGTGGCTGAGGAGTACGCGCCGTGGCTCCCGCGGTCACGCGGGGGAAGAGAAATCGCGTGCTGGTGACGACACTGGCGTTGGTACTGCGTGTTGGGCGAAGACACTGGCGTCGGCGCGGGTCTGTTGGCCTTGCCCTCGGGTCAGTTGGCGATTGAACGATGATGGCAGGAGATCAGGGGCCGAGTCGAACACGACGGCAACGATCCAGCCAGACCATCGAGATGGTGTTGCTGCTGGCGTGCAGGTTGGAGTCAGCACGCACAACATGCACAGCGCGCATGTAACTGACGGCTCCGAGTGCTGCCATCGGTTCCAAGTGTTTCGTCAGCCGCGTTCTGGCAGCAGGGGCGGCAGCGGCAGTCGTTATGGAAACACACTGCGATGCCACGACGTGAGAACGCATGCTGGCGTCCGGCCGGGCTACATAGGCTGCGCCGCGGAAACCACAAACAGCAGTTACTTTGGCAGCCGCCAGCACGGTCAACCCCGTTGATACCACACATGCAGTCGTGTTTGTGCGACCGCGCGGTGAGCCAACTGAGTGCAAGCTCTCATCAGTATGGTCTACTGTGATTCGGTGTATTGCGAAACTAGAGCGCAGCATTGTGTTTGTGCGGTTCGACGAAGGAGGGCCCTCTGAGTAAGCGCTTGCGCCGCCATACCCACACGCGCGCACCCAAGTCGCCTGGCGAGCTGAAAGATCCACAACTCCCGCAAGCACTCGCGCCTTGACAGTCCCGCCACCCAACAACAACAACATGAACAACAACGACCGCCGCGCCAATCACTCCCTTTGTTCGCGTGCAGCTCATGGCGTAACATGCCACTAGACTACACACCCCACACCGGAGTTCACCACGGCTGTCAAGGCGCCAACTAAGCGAGCAAAGCTGGGGAGGGAGTAGCGTCGCGAGACGTGGATGACAACGAAGCTCTTGTGTGGGTGGGTCAGCGAGGGCTGCTGAGGTGAAACTCCACGATCGATGCCTCGTATCGCTCTTGGCCTGCATAGCAGCACACTGCTGTGTACACGTACATATATGGACTTGAACTCGTAGTAGTGGTACCACCGAACGGCCGCAGCGACGTGTGCAAGGCCATCCGCACTAGCCAAGGGTGACAAAGGTCGGCCCACCTCGCCCGCGCTGCAGCTGTCGTGGGGTCGTGTATGCGTGTGCGTGCGGCTAATGGTGAAGGACCGGCAGTCATCCCACCGCGAACGCTTGGCCACCAACATGCCAGCCCTGCCTGCAGTTTGGGGGGTGGCGCACAGGGGGTGGCTCACCCTAGCGTACAAACAGACCAGGCAGGTAGACACTCCCATACCATCATGTGATGGCAACAGCAACGCCAACAAAGACTACAACCCTACCACTTCCCTCCCGAACCGGCC
>CDFN01058910.1:23708-37045 GCA_000826445.1 Acanthamoeba quina | reverse complement strand
GGGGCGAAAAGGGATGACGTGCAGAAACCGGGTCTTGGTCGTCACCAAGGATAGGCACCATGACCACCACCGGGGGCGGGGAGGGTGAAGGGAGGGCAACTTGGCCTGTCGCCGCCGGCACAACCACGGCATCAGGACTGTTTCCCGCTCTGGAGCGTCGGCTGCTGCTTCCTGACCCACGCCGCAGGTCAGCCCCTAACCGCCTGCTTAATGGGTCACAGCGACCTGTGCACACACACACGCATGTAGGAATCACGGCGAAGTTGGCAGATGCGCAGGCGCCACCAACGACGATTTTTGGTGGGCAGCAATGGGATGGGCACAACTCAGTCCTTTCTAGGCGTGCTTTCCGCAATGTCGTCGTGGGTCAGGAAACAGGTCGAAATATCGGATTCGAGGGTTGGCTTGAGGGTCGAGGAGCACCACCTCAACCAGGCGGCCTGAACCGGCTCCGCGGTGAGGAGCCTGGTCTGGTCGCCGTAAAGCCCCCCGCAATGGGGTCCGCAATACGCACCCACCAGGTCCGTATCCGCTTCGTCCTGGAAGTTCATCTCGGGAGCGTGTCGCACCGGAGGAGGACTTTCCCGCCGAGGCAGCGGCTGTGCTGGTGGGTCGTCGTGTGTGCGAGGCCGACGGCGAGTGCGCGTGCATCCTAAGAACCAGACTGTCCAAGTCGGAATCCCTCCGACGCGAATTCTTGCACGGCTGGCAGGCCGGCACACGGCGAGAGAGTCGCTTGATACCCCGACAACCCCCAGCGGCCACACCTAGCGATCCCGGCGGCTGCTGCTTCCTCAACCGGTCGTTCTCCTAAAAGTCGCGCTCTACCGGCTCTAGTGCGTCCTGCTGAATTCCATGTGGTTCTTAATTGCTGGCCATCCATTTCTGACACGTCGGAGTTTGTCTGCTAAGATAAACTCCGCGTCGGCCAGACCATCCGGATTCTGTCCCTCTCCGCGACACTCCAGGCGTTCATGGTCCACGTCAACTACGACAGCCACGCCCCCCTCAATGGGCCGCTGGCACAGCCGCCCGTGCTCGAACTGCGCGGCTTCGCCACAGCAGGGACTGTCTTTCCGGCCGTGATGGCGGCAGCAATCAGTGGCAACATTATTGATGTGCCACAGGAGCGGCTGGTGCCCCTCATGGATGCCATCTGCGCAGCAGAGGAGCAGGCGTTGGAGTGAGCCACGCAGTCAAATCCGCTTCTTTGGGGGGGCTCAATACAAAGCGATCGTGTCCGAGTTGAAGCCGCAGGTGCCAGAGGATGACAGAGTTCTCAGCCTGGGGTCTGTCCGGTTCACCTGGATGCAGAACCCAAAGGTTAGTGTACCTTATTCCGGACGACCCTCTCTGCTCATTACGCTGGCGCGCAGCCCAGTCTTGTTTTTTCTGCCCAACTGCCCAATTTTTCTGGCATTAACACGTGGGTATGCTCCCTCTTGCTCGCAGTGTTGCGGCCTTGGCGCCATCTTTGGAGGGTGTACAGCACTGATGGCGAGTGTGATAAGCAACAGCCTAGTGGAGAGGCCAAGATTCATGTGGGCTGTGCACCCATGCACGGCATTCTACAAGGGATAATAAGCCATAGGCCTGGGCAGCCACCCATCCCCACCCCCTTACCAAAAAGCGACGTAGGGGTCTTAATCTCATCGAGATTTCAGACTCAGTCCTATCACTCAGCATGGGTGTGTGTCTCGCTCGGCAACTGGAGTGGGAGGATGAAGTTTCACCAACAGGAGAGAGCAAGTCGAAGGACAGGGACCATGCATCTCTTACAGGGCATCTCTCTATCAACTGGTTAGGCCTCCCCCCCACCCTCCAGTGTATAACGTGCTTGCAAATCTTCCCCCCCTCTGATGGTGAAGGATGAGGGGAAAGGATGTTGATACATTCTCATCCGTCTTGGTGCACTGGCAATTGCCTGTTGTGGAATAATATAGAGCCCCCACCTGGGCTTGCCACAGTTGGGCCTTTGTTGTTGTTGGGACCCCTACTCATGTGCTGTGTTGGCAGGTGACATTAAGACTGTTGTGTTGTCCCCTTCTTGGAGATATATCCCAGTCATGCCAACAGACAGTGGTTGCTGGCTTAGAGACTCCATTATTCCTAATTACTCCAACCGGTATAGCCTCGAGTCGCACCTATGCAGACCACCAAAGATGGCTCCCCCATTGCGCGACATGGTGCCAGGCAGGAGGAGCGACTCGCCTTTGGACCTTTGATTTATTATTTATTCTTGCAGTCTCTTCATGAGAGTGATGGAGGGTTCGGGGGTAGGTTTGCCTTCATGTGACTTCCCTATCCGATATGGCTCAAACCAAGTCGATCAGCCATTTCCGTGGGCTCACACTGTGGCTGAGATCCTGGGTAAGCCTCTTGATCGCCATTGTCACCAAGGCCGTTGTGGTTGGTATCGCCAGCCCCATGATCATTGCCTTGTTGAGCTGTAGAGATCAAATCAGCAGACGGTGCGGACTCAGCACCACACTCTACAAGGTGTGTACCTGCACTGCACCCTGAGGATTCTGAATGCATTGACTGGGCAGCGTCAGCAATTTAGGTGCACCGCCATTTCGGTGCAGCAAGAAAACCACTGAGGGACAGAGAATGCCCACACTACTTCTGCCAGATTGAGACTGGGGGTCGCTGGTCTGCATTTAGAAGGCGCCAGGTTCTGCAGTGCACAGTGCAATCTCAGAGTGTTTACATGTCTGGCCCAATGTTGCATGGGAGGCACTGAGGCAGGGTGACAGTGCCTGTTTAGCGTGTGATAAGGTAGACAGCAAGTCCACTGGCAGTGGTGACTATGATGGTAAGTGCCAGGAGCAAAAGGACGAGGCGGTGGGTCCTGTTGGCACAAGGAGGACAGTAGTCATAGGAGTGGTACCTGGAGTGGTACTTGACATGGTGCTTGAGACAGATGAACCTCTCTCAGTGCTCTTGGTGTAGACAGGTGCATAGGGTGCGTTGCCCTCATACCGCTTTCCCCGCTCTGCATTGGTTGCACCATTAGGGCTGCTGGTGCAAGGCTGCCACAAGGGTTGGCCCTTGGCGTCAGCCAATGGAGCAAAGAGGTCTAGGCGCCACCACAATGAACCGTCCATCAGAAAAATGGCTCCTTGAAAAACAGGGCAGGGTGAGGCATACTCTGGTCTTGCTCGGTAAATCTGAACCAATGATGGCCATTGGAAGTGAAAAAGTCCATTGCACTGATGCATTGAGGCAGATCAAAAGTCTTGATCACGTCACCCTTCTCCTCCCCGGCCTGGGTGTAGGCAGGGACTGACAGTGCTGCGCATTGGTACATGTTGCTGAATTGGTGGAGGAATGAATAGAGGAATGAATGAGGTTAATCGCCACACCATCACCCTGCCGGTTGCCAATGTGGGGAATGAAGGAAGCGGATGCACCTTTTGCCTTCTCTCCCAGGGCAAACAGCCAATACGCGCTTTTTCCTCGCTTATTATTGTTTCTCTTTTTCGACAGCCACACTTTTTCCACTTGCAATGGTCAGGCTCTATCACGGCGACTCCCAGGATGTCCAAGTCCTCAAGACACAGGCCAACATACCACCTCTGCAGCCCATGAGGCTGCTCGGTAGGGGGGACAGATAGCGAATTGCCCAAGAGGCCAGCCGTTCTTCAGCGGTCCGTAAAAGTCCTCGAGATCTATAAGACGACGATCCTTCCTGCCGCTTCTCACAAGTTGATGCTGAACATCTGGGGGCATCTGTTGTCAGTGGCCAATATAGCGTTGATGGCAGTTCGCCTGGTCAGTCCCACGGCGGTGGTGGTATCGTCGTCCGGCTCTTCCAATCTTGGCGACCTCGCCTGACTTGGCCTCGGTTGAGTAGTTGGTACACCGGCGGTGAGGGCAACGGCCACAATCGCGACGCTAACGCACGCGACAGCGGTGAAGGTAGATGGAGGTGGCTCCACTCTGGCCGACTCTCTCGTGCCTATACCGACAGCAACAGTTGCCATTCCCAAAGAATAGCAGCATGGTTGTAGCCGTGGGCCTGGAACCTGGCGGGCTGCTCGACGCGTGCCGCCACCTTGATGACCTTACAGAGCAGGAAGGCAAAGTTGTGCCTGCCGATGCCCAGCAGGAGCCTCCGCATGTTGTTGGGCAGGAGGGATGAGAACGAGCGACAGCTACACTCCCTGCCCAAGCGGATTGGCGTTGATGAGTCCACCCTTGTCCACCCTCGTTGTTGCACACGGACTGGCTCTGTGCTGACGATCCGGTGTTGAAAGCATGCGAAAAGGACAGAGGAACGGAGGGAGGGAGGGGAGAGAGGGGGGGAGAGAGAGAGAGAGGCGACGCATCTTCTGTATCACGGAACCATTATTGGCGCACACCACAAGTTGGTGCGGCAACAGTAGTGACCGGTGTGTTGGTGGCTGCCCAAGATTCGTCCTTCACTGTCCTAGTGGTGCCTGCTGGCAGTGGATAGAGGAGAGTCACCAACGTGGAGAGCTCCCGCTCTTTTGGCGCCAAGCGGTAATCAACACACAGCCAGACACACAGCGAGGTCAAAACACTTTTATTGTTCATTGCCCAGCCCTTGCGTTGTCCCAAAACCGTTGGCAATGAGTCGATCCAAGCAGACCAGGTGACCAAACTCTTCCGCCACTTGACACGCCAGTGCGTTCCTCCAGTCGTCGCCGTTTTCCTTTGTTAGCGCATCCTCCAAGCACCTGCGCACGGCCTCCTTGCCGGTGTTTGGCAGCCCCCATGCGGGGCACGATTTGTGCGAATGCGGACAGGCGTCCAGGTGCGTGGTGGTCACGCATTCGTCACAGCCAGCAGCCAGGAATCGATTGACAACCTGTGAAGCGCTGGCCAGATTCATGACAGGCGGGACGCTCATAGCCTGAGCCCTCAAATGGAGGTGTGAGAGAGTTCTGATGATAGAAGGAGGAGCACGCTACCCTCTGCCTAGGCTCGAGATATTTCGTTGGTTGGTGAGAATTCCAGTAAAATGAAAATTTGTCCCCTTGGTGCATCCTGGCAACCAGGCTAGCTTGGGAAGGCGGACCCATAATGGGCAGCAGGGTAAGTGGGAGGAGGACCCATATGTCAGCCCCTGACTCTCCAGCATACACCACCTGTGTGCACAGCCTTTTCCTCAGGATGTTGCAGTCTTGGCGCCATCAACTGGGGAAATGAATGCACCTTCAGTGAGCCTGGTGTTCAAGAGCACCGGATTACACATCCTGGTGGCAGGGCCCTGAGCTTGCACTGACAGGATTCAAACTGACAGAGCGGAAACAAAGCCATGACAAGAAAATTCCAGAGAGCATGCTCTCTTGGCTTTGCATTGCCGGTTGCACTCTAATAATCAACAAATTTCGGGCTCACGCAGAATGGATGAATACGCGGGTTCGATTCCCACCTATACCTGACCAAGCCTCTTGGTAGAAGGGGGCTCATCGTCGATCATGAATTGACTGGTTCGAACCAGCAAGCATGGGGCGGATGTGACACCACTGTGTCCACAAGGCTGTTGGTGGTGGGTGGGTGGTATCTGTGGGGGCTCCGCTTGTGCATTGCTTGTTGGGGTATTGAAGGGTAGGTCAAGGTTGAGGCCCCTTGCCTGCGCCCCCCCCTGCGTTCCCACGATAAGGACCCGCTGGACTACCTGCACGACTCTAAGATCGTGGAGGGTCCCCGGCCTCAGAGTCGCTTTGGTGCATCTCAATCTCTGGCGAGGGGGTCTTTGAGGGCGGCATCAACCAACAGACCCACAAGAAAACAAAGAAAGGGAAAACCGAAATAGAGCCAGGAAATTGAAAAAGAGCAATAAACCGCCAACCAATAATGGGAAGACCGAGCGAGAAAAGCACCAAGAAGCAAGAAAAGGCAGAAGCAAGGGGAGGAAGACCTTGCTTTTTGCTCTGCTGTGCTTCCTTCGCAGCTTCGTCCCAGTGCGGTGGCGCGGGGCCAAAGAGAAAAAAAATAAAAAGCCGCAGGAAAAATCGACCAATGCGGTGAGGCCAGCAAAGGCAAGGCCAACCCCTTGCTCGCTGCTGTTGCCGCCTGGTCTTCTTGGGGTGGTGGGGCAGCGAGGTGCAAAAAGGCCAATGGTTCGAGGTTGCAAAAAAAAAAAAAACCAAACAAAAAAGCGCGACCAATGGGTGCGAGGCTGGCTCATGCGTGAAAAAGCAAGGCCAACCCCCTTGCTCTCCTTTTCGTCCTCGCTGCGCCGTCCCTGAGGGAAAACCAACCCGCCTGTTCCTGGGTCTGGATGACCAACAACAAATAAATACATCGAAAAGCCACAACCAAATTTCACTTGAAAAAAGATACCGACTTCTCTCCCCCCGTCTCCACCTGCTGCTGCCATCGACCCCTTTCCTGCGGGGCAAATACCGCTGTAAAAAGTCAACCAATGAGCCACCAGAGCGCGAAAAGCAAGGCCTTCCCCTTGGGCTCGTCCCCCTTGCGCCTTGCCTTTCGCGTCGCTTCTGGCCATGCTCTTGCTTTTTGTGGCCGCCGTCAGGGACCCTGCTAAATTCTCATTCGTTGGAAAATTGTTCAGGCTATTCTGAGGGGTCGGGATACGGGACAGTCGGCATAGTTCAGTCAGCCGGTTCATGAAATTGTAGCGGTTGCACGCGCTACCGCAGTAAGTGATTGTTTGTTTGGCCCATCTGTGTACCTCGCGCCATCTTCTGCGTGCCGACTGCGCCTGTGTCCAGAGCACAACGGCCATTTCTATCTATATCCCAAGCGCCAGGTGGGCCGGCGTACGTGGGACCTGCAGTGCGGCGATCCAACGAGACTACTACTACGTGGGACCGCCTACCTTTTGGATTTCTGAAAACCGGCAATCTTGAGGGATGACAGTACTGAACTGGAGCGCCCCACTCATAGGGCTCCGTTTTATACTGCGATTCCATTTGCCTGCAAAATGGCTGCCCATGAAGTCGACCGACAAGGAAAGTCGAAGCAATGCGTGAGGGACGCTGCAGGCGAGAGAGCCTTGCTCCACAAAACGAATCTTGTTGATGTTGTTCCACTGTTCTTTGATATCATCAGCCATAACAGAATTGGGCATTGCACCTGATATCGCCCTTGAACTGGCGCCAGTTTCGCAGATGGCCTGCAAGGCGATCGGTAGCACTGGCCAGTGCGAGGTTATTTCGGTGACATTGCAGTCAAAGCGTGCGCTGTGCAAAGCCCACCTTAATGCTTCACGGCGACTGTCGAGGGAAATGATAACAAGACAAACAAAACAGTAAATGGCGCCACCACCGCCGAAGGAACACGGACCGCCCTGGCGCTACAGCCGGTTTTCGCGCAATCGGGCCGCAGTGCAGGGCGCTGACGTAGACTATGAAGATGGACCAGCCCGAGAGGGGCAAGGCGGCTCCGGAGCAAATCCGAACAGATATCTGGCCCAAGGCATCGGCGAGGTTATTGTGCTGTTCCGCATCGTAGAGAGCCCTCACTTCTACATTGCTGGCACAGGATACGAGCATTCCGCCCATCGTGAACCAGGCCAGCGCTTCTCAAGTCGTCAATCAATTCCTGGCTGCTGGCTGTGATGAATGCGTGACCACCACGCACCTGGATGCGTGTCCCCACAGTCACAAATCGTGCCCTGCACAATGACTCATTGCCAATGGTTTTGGGAAGATGCAAGGTGGTCTCTCAAATGGACCTCACAATGAGCAATAAACATTGAGAGGTTGCTCTCTCGCTGTTGGCGGTACAATCTTGAAGGACTCATTGGGGGCCTGTACTGGCTCCAAAGGCAAGGGCGTGTTTGCCGGTCATTCGTTCACGAGAAAGAGGCGTCGGTATAGGGTATCCTTGGCGGCAGGCGTGTGGCGAAGACGTGAGGCTCCGTTCCCTCTCTCATCCCCTGAGCTTCTTTAACTTCTTTGCACCGGCGCACGTGGCAACTGACTGCAGTTTGGTCCTCTTTTTTTTAAAAAAAACACCCCTCCTTCCTAGCTTGGGAGCCCCAATAAGACGAGGCTCACAACAGTTCCAACCGAGGGGAGAAGGCCCCCGAGAATCACCTGCCAGAGTCCTATCGGCTGGCCGCCTATCTCAAACGCAGGAATCGCTTGGGCCTCCAGGTCATCCTCTGTGCCGGCGGCGGCGGCGGTCTCGAAGTCATAAGTGCCAAACGCCCACTTGATCTTGATGTTGTTCATGCACAGGACGATAAGGGTGACGGATAAGACGATCACGTGGACGAAAGCGATGAAGAGGTAGACCAGGTTCCACCCAACTCGGAGAACCTGACGCCTGCGGATGAGCGCCACCGACGCCTGCTGATGAGCGCCATCGAAGATGAGCGCCACCGACGCCACGCCGGAGACCATGGCCGGAATCGAAAACACCTGAAGAGGCACGCTGTTGTAGTAGTTCAGCTCGAGGACAAGTGTCCGGACTGCCGCCTTTCTCCCGGCTTCGAGGCGTCCCCTCACCTGAGCAATGGCTTCGCGCAGCGTGACGGAGTACTCCAAGAGTACGTGGCCGACGAAGGTGAAGTACGGCAAGCTGAAGGCCGATAGAAGCGGGAGATCGTGGTTATTTCCCTCGTTGACGCCGGATGCAAGGAAGACCACGAGGAATGCGAGCCAAACGAGTATTCCGACATCTGCCGCAGAGCGTGCCAAGAAGCAGCGCGACAGGTTCTCCGGGCGGAACCGGGCTGTGAGCCTGGTGGCAATCCAGTCGGGGAACGGGGCGCAGGCCTTGACGGAATAGTCGACGGCGTAGGTCCATCCGGCGTCAGAGCAGGTTTCGCCGTGGCCCTGAGCAGAAGCTCCGGCGAAGGTCAGGCTGACGGCAGCATGTGCCGCGTGGACGGGCCACGTGATGGCCGGATATCGCCGGTAATATGCGCCGCTGGCCAGAACTCTTCGCTCCAGTCAAAGCTGTGCTGCCTAAATCCCGGCAAGGAACCCATAGGTCAAACCGTGTGACACAGGACACAAAATAAGTGGCAAAGGTGGCGAGGCGATGCTGTACGTTATGATACAGTGATCCTGCTGGTCTTGCGTAGTGTAAGCACTTCGGGAGGGTTGGATGCTGAAAGAGTGGGCATCCAACTCTTAAAGGAAGCGGGCCCGTTCTGCGAGACTCTGTCTGGTCGTATCTTCCCCTTTTTCTTCAAGTTGTTCACCCCCACCACGTGCTTCGTGGGGATGGAGCGAGAAGGAGCGCGGCCTCCCTTTGTCTGCTAGCCTTACCACATTGGTTGATTTTTCCAGCAGCGCGCAGGCAAGGAGGAAGAGCAAGCCAAGGGAGCAATGGAAAGGCCTTTGCCCTGCAGGACAGGGGTTGACGGCAGCAGGAGGAGACGGGAAGAGCAAGGGGAAGGCCAAGGCCAGGGCGGCGACGAAAGAGGGGACGGAAGGGCCAGGGATGAAGAGCAAGGGGAAGGCCTTGCTTTTGGCCGCTGCCCTTCTCCTATTGGTTTATTTTTGGCTCTTTTTCCCCTTTCCTTTTTCTATGGTGTCAATGTCTTCTTTGCTTCTTGAGAACCCGTGTTGGTGTGATCACCACTGAGGTCTCCTTGCCAGCAGCACGGTGGTGCATGAGGCTTTGCTGGACCACCAGGGCATCAGTGTCTACTACAGTCACCAAACAGACCGCTCCCTTAGTCAGGTGGGAGCCGCAGCCACCGACCTGAGCTAAATGGCCGCGCTGGTCCTCCCACGCCGAATGCATCGGGTAAGGACGGCCAACCGGAGTCCTGGCCTTGGACTTGAAGGCGCAAGCAGACGACGTGCTGGAGGTCGATTCGACGAGGATGTCGCGGAGGGAGAGACACTCCAAATGGTTTGGGGTCAGAGCAAATGGCGACCAGGAGGATAAGGTGCCACCACGTCGACATCACCACCAATTCTGTCACGACGCTTAGCAACCCCCTATGTTGTTCGTTTTGCGTAAGTCCGATTACAAGACCTCCTCTTGCATCGTCGGCCACTTGACACACCGCAGCGCAGGCAGTGCTTGCCTTATGGTTTGTTGACAATGGTCGTCTTCGGGCCCGTGGCCAGCCGACATGGATGGAATTCCAACCGACAAAGAAAAACATGATAAAAAGAGAGAAAAATCTTGCCCACGCACAAGAGACGTGCACGAATCGAACTCAATAGTTGCTTTCGCTTTTTGTGCGCCAGTTCGAATTGAGAGAGCAATGGAAGAAAAATCTGGGATTGTTGGATTCGAATAAATTTATTTGCGAGTGCGAACCCGAACCCGAATGCGACTGCGAGGGACGGGCTTGAATATCGGGTTTTATCCGACTATTTGGATAACATATTGAGAACGTGCAGTTTTCGTGCTGCGTCTAGGTGGCACTTGAAAAGTCCGAGTTTGCTGTGCCCATTCAGCACTTTTTCTCGCACACGGATTGGCCAGTGATGACGTGCGTGGCTAAACCCAGCCACACACGTCAGCATGACTAGACTTGGCCCAAAGCGCGTTTTTTCGGACTTGGCCTTGGTTTCTTCTTAGAAGTTTTATTGGGCGACATAAAAAACGTCAATCAAAGGGGCGCAGGGGTGCCCGCAGGCGTGTAGCACTTCATGGGGGAGTCTATGACATAGTCGCGCGTGCAAAAGGGGTTAGGAATTACTCATTCGCACTGTACATCTGAGCGAACGACATCTTCGCGCACATGGCAAATCTTGGTATGTGGCTGGAAAAATAAATAGAAAAAATTATTTTCCTTGCTTCTTTGCGCAACTTGGGCGAAGGGATACCGTAAATCTGAGAACTATTCAAGTGACTATGAGAAGCGCGGGTTCGATCCCCCACCAGTATCGACATTCAAGTTAGTCGATCATGAGTCAAATGAGAATTATCCGACTAGCCAAGCCTGACCGGCTGAAACCCGCGAGCACTGCTCGGCGCAGGTGCTTGGAGGATGCGCTCACGCGATGGAGAACGGCAACCAGGAGGAGCGGCGCTGGCGCGAGGCATGAGGAGGTGATGTACCACGCCACCCGCCCCCAAAGAAGAACAAGAACAAGAACAAGATAACCAGGGCGCTACAGAGGCGCAGGGGAGCCAGCAGCCCCGTTGGTGGCCACTTGTGTGTTTGGAAAAATGAAAAAAGGACAGAAAGAAATGTCTCCTGTGGGGTCGCTGGTAATAGACCAGTTGTTATTCGAGACGTGAGGCGTGCGCTGGTGCCTCACCACCGCGCCCCCCCCACCCCCAGAGATGAAAAAGATCATGTGTGGCTGCTGCCTCCGCGTCCCCTGTGTCTCCACAGAGAGACGCCTCACGCCTTACGCCTCGGGCAAATGCTTCTGGAGTCGCGGTGGCGGACGGCTCTCACGCCGCACGCCCAAAAAACCATTCAT
This sequence comes from Acanthamoeba quina, assembly GCA_000826445.1. Taxonomy (NCBI): domain Eukaryota; phylum Discosea; order Longamoebia; family Acanthamoebidae; genus Acanthamoeba; species Acanthamoeba quina. Next base: position 25,700 of record CDFN01058910.1, on the reverse strand, counting down.
AAAAGAAAAAGAAAAAAAGATAAAAAGAACAAACAAAAAGGTCACACCGAGACGACAAACGACGACGCCACGGCATCTATGCTGATTTGCATCTGGGTGTGGCATCCTTGGGCGCGGAAGAAACACGGGACATGTGAACCGCACTGCGGTGCGACGACTTTTTCCGTCTTTTCCTCTTGCTCTCTCCTTTAATCCGATCCACATCCCCAACCCCCATGTCTGCGAAGGAGCAAGGCTGCCCTTCTTCGTCGTCTCCGTCGGCGGTACCGCTGTCGGCGTGGCTTTCTTCTTTCGGTTCCATCGAGGGCTCCTCCGGTGTCGTCGTCCTCGGTCCCCGCCAGCGCGAAGAAGAGGCAGGCAAAAGAGGAGTCAGGTGAGGCACCAGAGGCCAAGAGGCCAAGGAGGCACTCTTTTTCTTCCCCCAAGGCGGCCGCGCGGCGGCATCGGCAGCAGCAGCAGCAGCACGATGAACACGACAACGAGCACGACGCAGGCGGGACCCGCGCCCGCGCTCCGCCCATCCTGTTCGCGGCGCTGCTGGCGGCCCGACAAAGGGCCAGCCCCACCGAGGGCGAGGAGTGGCGCGTGCAGGCAATAGGCGACGGCTTCTACGGCGCGTGGCTGCCCAACGGACCGGCGCACAGCATCGACGTGTCGGCGCTGCGCGTGCCCACCCTGGTGGCGTACCTCTGGTGCGCGCGATCGGCTCCAGGCCTTTGGGAAGCCGGTGCCCCCCGAGGTCAACAAAGCGCTAGCCCAGGCCGCCTCCTGATGGACGCCCGACGAGGGCTGGTCGGTGGTGGTGGACACAGTCGACCCTCGACCGCTCGTTGCCATGGTGGAAGAGCACCTGCCGACGCTCCTGCTCGCGCCCTGCCCCGGCGGCGGCGGCGGCGGCGGCACTCACACGCCCCTGTGCGCAGCGCTGCCGCGCTCGCTGCCGGACGGCCAACCGGCGTCGTGTGCGCACTTTCGCCTGGTGCATCAGAGCCTCTTTGGCCTGCTGTGGCATGGCTGCGCAGTTGGCCTCGAAGAGGAGGAGGAGGAGACACCGCCGCCAGGCAATATCATCGAGTTGGACCTGAGGACCGGCACGTACGAGTGGGCCGCCTTCACGGGGGCCAAGTGCTGCGAGGCGAAAAAAGGGTGCTGCGAGGCGCGTCCTGCGCCCAGGCTGAACCGATGCCGGTACCACCAGATACTGGTAAACGCGAGGAAACGGAAATCCGATCGCAGACGGCGGCAGAAGGGAGCCGCCCCACCACCAACGCCAATCGGTGGCCACTGGACAGGGGCGACGGGCGTCGACGGCTTGGCCGCCACTCTGTGGGCCGAATGGGCTGCCTCAAAGGAATCTGGCCTGGCGCCGCCCCGCCGCGGGGGTGGCCACAGGCCGCACAAGTGGCTCAGGACCTGGTTCCAACAAGAGTTGCCCTGCCAAGGGCCACCACTACCGGAAGGGGCGGAACAATGGACCCGCATCTACTGGGAGCGGGCGGCGCTGCTGGTGGCAGTCGAGCAAGGCGGCGTGCCGGCATGGGTTGACGGCCTCCACGCCGCCGCCGCCGCCGCCGCTTGTGTGGACCAGGCAGGCAAGCAGCCCCGCGAGCCCTGCAGCACAGTGGTCAAGGGCGTGGTGGACGACGACGACGACGAGTGGGCCGCTTCCTCCGATGCCACTGGCCCCGTTGTCGACCCGCGCACCGTGCCCTACGGGCAGTGGGGGCCTACGCTCATGGAGCGCTGGCTGAGACGCTACCGGCGGTGGGACACGCTCGACGCCGACCCGGTGCTGGAGCGCGTCACAAGCGTACGCAAGCGCGATTGGCACTATCTGTGCGTGTGGGCGCCTCCCTCCACCTCTGAGGCGCCGCCAGCACTATCGAGCCGACCGTGTGAGACGTGGCACTCGGGTACCAGACTCCTTTGGAATCCGCGGTACGCCGCCGCGGTGGACGCATACAGGGCCGACCTCGGGAAGCGCGCGCTCGT
>CDFN01058910.1:0-23654 GCA_000826445.1 Acanthamoeba quina | reverse complement strand
GCGCGTGCCGAAGAAACCGAGAGGTACGCACGCGCGCAGTGCCTCATCCGCGAGTGGAAGCGCGTCGAACGCCGCGCTCACTTGCCTGACGTCGAGGGCGACGACAACAGCAGTGAGGACGGTCATGATGCGGTCTGCAGTTATGGGCGTATGTTTGCAAAGCCCTGCCCGGCCTCGCTTCGCCCCGCTTCTGCATAAAAACATCAGAGGGAGTGACGCTGACGCTCTATTATCTCCGCATCTTCTTCTGTTGCCTTCTCCGTTCCCGCTTAACCGAGGGCATTCTCTTGTCGAGGGTGCCCGGTCTGCATACGGCGTCTCAGGCGAATGCTGCTGGTCTCGCCGCATTGATCGGTTGCCCCCCCTCCCTCTGTCGGGGTCCTCGCTGCTTGCTGTGCTCTATTTTATTTTATTTTTTTGTTTTTTGTTTATTATTTCTCTGGGTGTCACCCTTTTTGTTTTGCATTGAGGAGTGAGGCGTGAGGCAGTTCTTTTCGTCTTTGTTCCTTTTTTGTTTTTAAAACACACAAGGCCATCACCGACGTGGCTGCTGCTGCTGCTGCGCCCGGGCTTTTTCTTCATTGGGAGGGTGCCACCTCACGCCTCACTCCTCAAGCCTCGGAAGGACAACAAAAGGGTGAAATAAATAGCACAGCAACGACCTCGGCTGGGGATTCCTTATCGTGTTCCGCCTTAGAACAACTTTCACTGCGAGTGTGACAGGCTATGATCGTTTTTTCCTCCAGCGCTTCGCCAGCCGTCAATCTATTCCTCACGTGGGGATGGAGAAAGCGCAAGGGTAAGGCCTTGGCCTTTGGCCTCAGCGCATTCCTGCTGACCTTTTTTTTTCTCCCCTTGCGCTCCTTGAGTGTGTGGCGGGGGCAAGCCTGGTCAGCCTTCGACGGCTGCCCCTTCTTCTTGCAATTTTTCGCCTCCCAGCGCCTGGCCTCTGCCGTAAACACCCGCAACCGGCCTCAGGTGCCTGAGGCCCTCTCGAATGGAAGAGGCGCCAAGGTGCCACATATCTCCAGGAGAGGCAGCGACCTCCGTCGCACAGGGATCGCCCATCAGCCTGTTGTGCGGTTGTGCCATCAGCCAGTTGGGGCGCGAGGAGCACACGCACGCCTTCGGGCGTGCGTATGTGTGGTACACACGAGATCGTCGGCGTCATTGCGCGGAATGGTTCTGAATCTGATTGGCTAGACGTTTCCTTTGGTGGAGGCGCGCTTGCTACAGGTCAAGGCACAGTCCTTTTGGCCTCCCGATCTCGTGTCGGATGTGGCGTCCGGCCAAAGGTGCCCGCTGGGGTGTCGTGCTCCAGATCCTTCGCATCAACCTCATCGGCAACGCCATCAAGTCCACTCTGGCCAGCATCGTCGCCCTGGCGGGGCGCCGATCCCCTGGTTGCTACTGACGCGCAACCCCAATCCCACTGATTGCACGAGAGTGTCGACACTGGCTGCGCCATGACGCCTGAGCACGCACAGTAGCTGTTTCAGCCCTTCTCGCAAAGTGACGCGGCTTTGCCGTATGGAGAAATCCATTCTGGCGGTAGTGGTTGCCGGTGATAGTAAGGCTGCGTCAGCAAGGATCGTGGCCAATGCCGCAACGTCCAAAGCCTCGGTGGGCCAGTGGCCGTTGAGGACTCGTCCTTTCAGGCCTGGCAGTCGCAGACCTAATGAGCACTTAGTTACTCCAACTCTATCTGCTGGTGAGCCATTAAAATTTACACGACTAGACTTTAGATGGTTGTTGTATTCACCGATGAGCACTCAGTTGAGCAGCGAGTATATGTCGGACCGCCTCGCGCTAGAGCCCGCCTGCGCCATGGGCTTCCTATTAGCGATATCGTGCGGGCGGGTCGTGGAGGGCTGCGGGGCTGACGGCGTGGAAGGCGAGGTGACGGCAGGCAGAAGCGCCGACTCACCGGTGGTCCTGTTGCGGTTGGCCGGCTGGCTGCTGCTCTGGGTCGTGGCCAACCTCCTGCGCCGGCTTTGGCCGCACGCATTGCAAAGGGATGCCTGGCCGTCCGGCCCAAGGAGCCACTGGAGCGTGTTATCCGTGTGGCACCAGCCATGATTTCAGAGCGGTGGATGTGCGTGTCGCGCACCGCCTTGACGAGGCACGGCCGCTTGGACGTAATGTGAACTGCCACCACCTTGCTGTTCAGGCCGGAGTAGACGTCGTGGCATCAGGGTCTGGCACATGACTGCGGGCCGCAGAGTTCTCGTGATGTGAGCATCAGGTGAGTGGTGATGTGAGTGGAAAAAGCACACTTCTCGGGCCGCCTGACGGTACTGTGCAGAGTACAGAGAAGCGGGCGTGTTGCCCTCCTGCGCGATCGGTCGAGAAGGCGTGACAGTTCCGATATTAATGGGCACCCAGCCTAACCCTAATGGCCAATGTGAATGTGCGACCCTCTTTGGCTATTTCGAGGAGTTGCGTGCGCGGTGCCTCTTGATTGCCAACTCGTGCTGGGGAGGAGGGCATTGTGGCATGTCTCCAGCTTTCCTATTACACAGTTGGTGCAAATCATGACCAAGTGCTTGAGCGCAAATATTGCAACAAACGCGTTTGAGGGAAAAACGCATAGAACGCGTTTCTCGCGTTGGAGGGAGTCCGAAAAACGCAAAGAACGCGTTTCTCGCAGCAGAGATGCAGCATACGCGATAAACGCGTTTCTAGCGTTTCATGAGTATTTCACACAATACGAAAAACGCATTTCTCTCGTGTCGTGTGTACAAAAAACGCATAGAACGCGTTTGATGCAATGCCAACACACAAACGGAATCAATGCATTGATTGCGTTGCGCACATGTTCAACATGATTGCGGTCAACGCGTTTCTCACACGCTGAACATGCAATAAACGCGTTTTTCGTATTGTGTGAAATACGAAAAACGCAAAAAAACGCCATCCGACACGTTTAATGCACACAGTGCATATGCAACCAGAATGCATTCAAACAAAACCAACACTCACTCACAAGCAGAAATTTTGAGGGTGACTCCAACTACACTTGTGCGGAACGGACGGGGGTGGCACTCAGGCGCACCAACCCCCTACCCCACCAGCAGCAGCCACAACACCACTGCCAGCAGGGCGGCGGCGATGGAGGCCTGGGACGCGGCCTTGAGTGCGTAGCACCACCTTGCACCTCCAGTCGGGCTTGGCGCGCAGCGCGGTCACGATGGCCTCGTTCTCCTCTCCGCCCCCACCTCCAGCTTCCATGACGCGAGCACACTTCTTCTCTGTGCTGCCTCCCCTCCTACTAGGTTCTTTCTTCTCTTTATCGAAGATTTAACCCAACCCCCTTCTGCCCATCACGCCCACCAGCACACGGCGAAGTGGGGGCGCACCTTCCAGGTGCCAGTTGCAGTGGCCAGCGAGGCATCCTTTGAGGCTTCGGGGATGCAACGGAAACGCGTAGAACGAGTTTAACTCGTAAAACTAGTTTTCTACTTGTGGCTACTCGTGTATACGGCAATGGCTTGTCGTACAGTGCTCATTCTGCTCATTCACGAAGGCCCGTTGCCTGGCTGAGCAACAGGCACCTTTGACAGCCGTGGAGCTTTCAAAGTAAGTGAGTTTTCCTGAATATGTCATCGGCTTCCAGGTGGGCTAGTGAGCAATTCGTGTTTCGAGTTTTAGGCGTTTTAGAAGTTAAACTAGTTTTACGCGTTTCCGTTGCATCCCCTTCGCCTCGGGCGTGTCGATCTTGCAGTTCTGGGAGCTGAGCCGCAAGGACGCCACCACCTTGGCACTGCGTGGAGCTGGGAGCAGAACGGGCCCGTACAGATGTCGCTCTGCCTGATACCACAGGTTGGTTGCACGGCCAGTGGTCCCAACCACCCCTTCCTCGCTCTCTGGAAGCTGACTCTGAGCGTGATGATTCAGCTGTAGATGGGAGTAACGCGGATGTTGTGTCGTGGGTACAATGCGGTGCCGTCATGCTCTTGTCCCAACGCTCGAGGTACGTGAGCCCTCACACCATAACTACGACATTCCCCTTACGCGGCCTTCGCATGCACAGAGGACTGGCATGCTCCAACTCGATCTACGCTTTCAGATGGTATGCGAGAGGTCCCGTGATCGTCGTGCCCACCCACTTACCGGAGTGACGGGCAGGGTTTGATTACGCCAATCGGTTCCGCCGACGATCGCGGAGGGTTGGAAACCAATCCTAGACACCGGCAACGATGCTTGGCTCCGAGATGCACGCTGCCTTCACTCACTCCACTGGCCAAGGTATACCACCGTCACGCAGCAACAACCCTCATAATCAGAGATCGATGCGCCGCGTGAGAAACTGACAAAGGGACGGGCTGCAGACCCGACTTGCCGCTGTATTTGTCGTTCGAGTCGAACCAAAGTTCGGCAGCACCAACGGCGTTAACGCTCTTCATCGACAACCTGCTCCCACAGGCCACCATACTTCCGAGAGGCACGCAGCGACGCCACCAGTACTGGTTGCCGAATGCTGTCTCACCATCCTGCCCTGCGCCGCTAGCCTCGTGGACGCGGTGATGCCACATCCGTCCAATATCTTTAGCAGGAAATAAGGCCAATTCTCCGCGTCCGCGGCATCTGCGTAGTCAACCCCTCGCCCAGCACCAGGCACAGCATACCGGCACATTGCGGTGACGCTGCACTACGACACTCCAACTCAAGTGGGTGCGGGGTGTCGACACCCCGTCGTGGAAGTCAACACCATGGACAGAGACTGACCAGGACTGCGCGCGCAACACGCATGAGGCGCGTACCAAGACAATCTTGCCGTCTTGATGTCAACACAAACCTTTTTCGGTACCAACCGGAAATAAATGCCACAAAGAAAAAAAACAAACAGGAACAGGAAACAAACCACCAGCCAGTCCTGCCTCTTTCCTTCTTTGCTTAGTCCCCTCCCTCTATCACGTGAGTGGCTGAGAGTGCGGCTTGCTGCAGTTGGTGGAGGGGAGGGTAAGGGGAGACGAAGGGGAGAAGAAGAGCCCAAGGGCAAGATGAAGAAGGCCTTACTTTTCGCCCTCAGTCTCGCCCCATTGGCAGTACGAGATGTGGCCGGCAAGGCAATCCCAGTCCGCGATGTGGTGGCTGGGCGGCTCGATCAAGTCCGAAAACGCAGCCAGCTGGATCAAAAGCCTCGCAAGTGTGCACAATCTCACCGCTCACTCACTCTCTTCGCCCTCACTTGGGCCTCCTCCCCTACAGAGAGCCGATCAACCGACCAGAAAGTGCCGAGAGACGAGCGTTCCTTGGCGCCTAGAGGGACTAGTGCGTGCCCCCAGCGCGAGGTCGAAAAACTTGGATCTTCCCAGTGAAGGCCCTCAGGTTCCCTGGCGCCTGGGGGGAGATAGTAGAATCAAGGGACGCCTGGCAGATCTGTTGCTACAGAGGAGGGTAACCGCTGAGAGCACTCGAGCCCTGTTCGTCCTTAAGGAGGTTTCTCTTCTTCTCGTATTCTCTCTCTCGCAAGCATTCATTGCATCACCACCGCTGAGCAAGGGTAGGCCGGGAGGAGACCTTGTTTTGGAACGAGATTGCTATTCCAACACTACGACACCTGCTACTTGTTGGGGTCCCTCACATCCCCGGACAAATTGTGATACCATCAACAAAGCAGTCCTCTTTTATCCTCTACTCTTATCCCTCTCCTTGCGACAACATGATGCTGGGCTCCTATTCCTACCTCCAAGGCAACGAGAGGCGATTCTCCTACACTACCACCACCGATACCAAGGGGAGGGACAAGACCCACCACTTTGCCCTCATGCCCCTAGATGAGGACCTTGCCGTCGTGCGGTTCTTCACTGACGAGCGCTTTGTTGAACCCAAGCCAGTGCCGCCTGAGTTTACGCTCACGGGTGGCCCCGAAGGCGGCAAGAGGAGAGCCTTTGAGGGCTGCTTCTTTCTCAACTGGACGTGCTCCTACTACAAGTTGCGCTACGCCGGCGCCCTCGTGCTGCACATGTCTCAGCAGAGGAGGAATGCCATATCTATGCAGAACGGAGCCGTCATCCTCTCTGGCCCCTGAACTGGCACACTGCGCCATAGACGTTCTCAAGTGGTGGCACCACCATCGCCGTCCAGCAACACAAGGCGCAGTGGGGTGGGGAACGACTTGAGTGGAGGATGGGGATAATGCGGGGCCCGGCTAGCTGACTCGGCTAACCATTGGTCGGGCCGGATGGCAGCAGAAGGCGAATAAAACTGTTGAGTGCAAAAGCGAATATTTTTTTTTTGGCCCCATTTTCATTGTATGCTGCGCACCACATCACTTCCTCCCGGTGACCAACCGACCATCGCATTCACGGCCTTCCCTGCCACTTCTTTCGTCGCCCCTACGAAGGAAGGAAGGCACGGGAGGGCATTGGGCGGAGCGGTTTTATTCTTTTTGATTTTGGTACCCACCGCGCGTCTGGCAGGTGGCGCATCTCGATTTTTTTCGTGCGCCAAAGTTTTAGTTATTTTTCCAGGGCGAGAAGCAGACGGGAGGGAGACAAAGGAAGAGGCCAGAGCAAGGGGAAGGCCTTGGCTTTTTGCGGCCCTCTGGCCCAGTCTCCCCGCATTGGCCGATTTTACAGCAGCTTTTTGTTTTTTTTTTCCTGGCCGCTGGGTGGCACAGGGAAGGGCTCGGAAGAGCAAGGGGAAGGAAGGCCTTGCTTTTTTGCTCTTGGGCCTTGGCCTCACCGCATTGGTTGCTTGGTCTCTTTCAGGTTTTTTTTTTTTTTTCGCCGCAGGGCCGAAAGAAGCGGGCAGAGCAGGCAACCCCCCTCTCACTGGTCACACTCATTGTAGTCAATCCATTGCCGTCGCCTTGGTCCTCTCGAACTCGCCTGGTATGAGAACCGCATCAGCCCGGCTGTATCAGCGAGAGAGCAGACTGCGTGATGCGCTCATGTCTCCCGCTCCTTACTCTATATCTTCTTGAGGAAGTGTGTTGTGATATTGGGGATGAGGGATCTGCTCTCGAGCGAATGCCATGCGTGGCACGATGACATCAGGTGTTGGCGTGGCTGCTGGCGTCACTGCCCCCCCCCCGCACTCGCCGTCGCCAACGTGCAAAGGTGTACCTTGCTGCCCCTCCCCCAATGGCTGGATCACTTCCCTGCTGCACACTGGCCAATGGCAAGGACCGTGGCCGCGCACTCTTCAATAAAACTCGAGGAACCCTCGAGTTGCCACGGGGAAGAACCCTTGCCTGTCGCTCTCGGGACAGCTCGCCGCGTGTAGATTTTTCCAGCAGCGGTTTTCATTTTATATTTCCCTTTTGCCAAGCACCGGCAGGGTTTTTTTGCTCTTTTTCCTTCCCTTTTTCCTGTTTTTTCTTCTGGGTCCGGGGTGTTTTTTTAATTTACTTATTTTGCTCGCTTTTTCCACTCCTTTTTTCCATTTGTTCTTGCTTGCGGGCCGAGGCCTCGCCGCCCGAGTTTACGCTCACCGGAGGTCCCGGCGGCGGCGCGAGGCGCACCTTCGAGGGCTGCTTCTTCCTCAACTGGACGTGCTCCTACAAGTTGCGCCACGCCGGATCGCCCGTGCTGCGCATGTCGCACCAGAAGCAGAAGTCGCTCGCCAGCCAGAACGGGGCAGCCATCCGCTCGTGCTCCTGATGCGCATGCCCCCCCTCCCGCCGAACGGGGCAGTTAACCTCCCTCTCTGCCACAGTGGAGCAGCGCCGGTCCTACACCAACAGGGCAAGGGACGGAGAAATGGTTCACACCCTATTTCTAAGCCTAAAAGGCTCAAAGTAAAACTACAATGTCTCTTTCCTTGCCACCACCACACTTCCGTACTCTTGTCTGCCATTTGGCGAAGTGGACTGGCGTGGCTGCCGCTGTCCCGAGAATCTGGGGCAGGCCCCTGTCAGGCACCGACTTTGTAGACAAGCTGAAATGGTTGCAAGGATCGTGCAAGGGGAGAACTTAATTCCGCCGGGAAACCAGCCATGGCGCACTCGCCGGGCAAAGGTGACTGTGCCGTCTCACACCAATGCAGACCCCACCCAAGATGGCACCAGCAGAGTACAGGGGAGGGTGGAGAGCGACAGACGGTTCAGACTTGGCCAAGTCGCTGGTACCTGGCGGCCTGCCCAGAGGCAGAGCATGCCCCCGAATACTAAACTAACCGCGCCCTGCTCACGCTGTGCGCACTCCTCGGGGTGCCACGGTCGTTTGTCGGACGCTTCGTGCCAAAGGCGACAGACTGGGAAATAACCACTGAAGAGGATGAAAGGCAGCGAATGCGAAGAAGGCCGCAGCCAAGAGAAGGGCAGCAAAGGCGGCGGCGGCGGCGACGACGACGAGACTTCTTCCTCCCTTGCTCTTCACCCTTCGGGGAAAAATAACATTTATAATTTTTAGTGTATTATTTGAACATGCGGCGACACCACGCTCTGTGGCTGATGGCGCCGACTTTTATTCGTGGAATCCTCCCACTGGAGGTAGACAAGTGGCTCGCGGTGACTCTCTTGCAAGAGTAATGTGGGCTTTGCAAAGAGAGCCATCATGATACCGTCGCGTCTACTTTGAAAGGTACGAAGTGGGGCGCATGCGTTGTTTTGTTGCGAGAGTGGCGAACAAGGTACCACAGGCCTGCAGAGAATTCCGACAGAGAGTCCTCTTGGTTCGGTATCAGAGTCCTCCCAGGGCGACATTAGCAATGACGACACCGAGAAAACGACGTAGATGATGATCTGGTTGGTGGTGAGACCCGCCGTCGGACTAGGCCTAGCACAGGAAATCGAGATCTCTTGCACAGGAGCGGCATTCTAATCCTCATAGCATATGCGGCGGCGAGCGTTGCCCCTTCAAAGAGGCGCTTTGTGAGTGGGCCACGCAACCCCATCCCGTGTGTGTTCATTACAGGCTTAATATATGTATTCCGAGGGCCGGCCTCTCTCTTGGCCTCTTGACTCCGACACAAATGGGGGCTCTATGTACGTAAAAACTGGTGATTGTCCCATCTTCTTGTCGGTTGCGATTTGTTGTTTGTTTGTTAACTGCGCCTAGGTTCTGTGGGGGTCCCTTTTTCCCCTGCTCCGGGGCCTCCGCCCGTCCAGTCCCCGCTGTCCACCTCGCCGCCTCCGCCTCCGCCTCCGCCTCCGCCTCCGCCTCCGCCGCCGCCGCCGCCGCCGCCGCCGCCGCCGCATCGACGCCAGGGAATTTCTCTACGTAGTGGAACTCTTTGGCGCCGAGGAGCCAGCCCCCACTGCCTTGACCTGGGCATCCGGCGAAGCCGACGAGAACAGCAATGCGCCGACTGGATCCCTATGGAAGGCCGCCCACCGAGATTCCAGGTCCCACCCTGTCTCCCCAAGTTGCAACCGGGCCACTCCCTCGTGGAAACAGGGGATCATGATGGCGAAGTAAGCAGCCGACAGCGAGAAGACCCAAGTGGTTCACCATGATGGGAGATGCTCATGGTGCACGTTGTTTGCTGGTGGCTTGCGTCAGATCGGGGTGTGGCGCGCCGCTCAGAGAGCTGTGCAGCAGAGGGCCCGAGGCTGGGGAGGGATCCCACGTTCCTCTATTTCGATGTGGTAGATGCCGGAGAGGCCGGTGAAGTGTTCAGGCTGGCGGTGGTCGAGAAGGGGGACGAAAGCAGAGGGGCGGGGATCTTCTTCTTCTTCCTTCTTCTCTGCGCTGGACATCACCTGGCTGCGCTTCGGTTACACCTCGCTGGGGTGGCGTGTGTCTCGATAGCATTGCGGCGCAACACAGGCGTCGGCTTCCACCCCTGTGGTGGTGTGTCTTGAGTTGCTGCGTTTGCCCGGATCCACCCGCCCCCGCCTCCAACAAGCTGGTTTTCTATGTTGTTTATTGCTATACTTTTCCCCACGCTCCCCTCGCGATGCCAGGCCTCGAGCAGAAGAGGGTCTTTGCACCGCCAACGGGTGCACAGGTGTGCTGGACTCTTCGCCCGCCACGGATCGTCTTGTGGGTGGCGACCACCCTATGAGATGAGGCATAGCCTTCCCCGTTTGCACAATGACATTGCGAATGCGAATACGAATCAGCCTTGGAGAATGACACTTCTGAATTTGTGCACTGTTTCTACTGTTATTCGCCCGGCTACCCGTTGCCCAGCATGAAGCCAGGCAGAAGCCAAGGCCTTCCCCTTTGCCCTTCTGCACGTCCCGTGCATGCTTCGTCTTTGAGGAGGTGAGGGGAAAAAGAGCGGCGCTCGGTGGCGGCAGCACGGTCCCCCGAGTGGGCGGCCTTCACGGGGGCCAAGTGCTGCTAGGCGAAAAAAGGATGCCGGTCAATTATTGACTGTTCATTGGCCGATTGGCGTTGGCGACGATGGTGGGGCGGCTCCCTTCTGCCGCCGTCTCCGAGTATCTGGTGGTACCGGCATAGGTTTAGCAGGACACCCCTATTGGGAGCGGGCGGCTGCTGGTGGTAGTCGAGCATCTCGAAAGCTTGGCGGCTGGGCCACACACCGACTTGATCCACGTTCTGGGAGGAGGTGGTCATCTACTTCTACGACCACGGCATTGCCGATGGCCCAAAGCCGTACTTCCTGTTGGCCTCGGGTTGCAACTGCCTAAGAGACTGCACGCAGTGCGCTATCCGCGAGAGGAAGCACGTGGAACGACGCGCTCACTTGCCTGACGTCGAGGGCGACGACAATGAGGCCAATCGGCTGCCATCGTGTAAGCCAGGTCGGGTTCAGGTTCGAATTTTTGTTCTGTAGTGCTGTCTCTCCAGGACGGGTGTACCGGGCGGGTTAACGAAGGCGCAGTAGGCCGACAGTGAAAAGCAAGGACGTATCCTGCTAGCCCAACCGGCTGAAACCCTCCAGCGCTGGCACCATCTTTGGTGGATTCGGCATTGTGGCGAGAAAGAGAACTCGCCACGCGTGTACGACATGGGATGTCACACCACCCGTTCCCTACCGGAATGTACTGACCCTTGCCCGTGGTTCTGCAGCAAAGCTCTCACCGCAAGCCCAATGGCACCATTTGTCTTCACACTTGGTAGATGCTTCATTATCTGTAGGTGTGCGTTGCTTCATCATGTGTCCAAATATGGTGTTTGCAAAGTGTGAGGTTTACTATTCTTCACAGGCGGTGGTGAACTTGTTCTGTGCGAATGTCGAGGACTGGCCACCAGTGAGTGACAAGCCTGATCGTGACTCGTAGACCTGCCTGGGTATATTATCCCATCATGGCATCGCCCTCTACACTGCAGTTCAAGTCAAACGATTAGGCCTGGTGAGGAGGGGCGATGATCCTGTTGTCACCAACGTGAATCGGTGTGGCTGGCTCAGTCAGTGCTTGTAAGGCACACACATGCTTTCATCTCTCTTCGACTACCGCCCTACCATCTGCTGGGTTCTTCTCCGGCGGACGCCTGCTCATACCCATCTACCACACTAGGAGCATGAGCACCAGCCAAGGCTTGCCGACGACCAGGCCACCATCCACAACGAGTACGGCGACAAAGTGCCTACACCTGGTCGACCCAGCGCAGCGGAACAACGCTGAGGGGGTACAGCGCACCCACTATGCCTACGAGAACCGCAAGAAGAAAAGGAGGACCAAGAGGAACAGCGTGCTTGCCCCACCTTCTACCCCCGCAGCGCTCGTCAGACGAGCATGAGAATACCCGAGGCCTTAAAGTCAAGGACGCCTGCTCTTCACCCGCTCCACCTTGCAAGATGCATCGTTGGTGCACCCCACAGGCAAACGGCAGCCGCAATAGCCGCAGTACCACTGGTTACATTCCGTATCAAGTCGACAATGGCCACACCAGGCCCACTTTTTCCACTGGCCCTTGGGGCTGCTCCGAGCAAGAAACCCTGCCGCGCTCCCTAGCGCCTCTTTTTCGCTACCCCGGAGGAAAGCGAACAGAGATCAAGCATTATGCACCGTTTATTCCCCAGCGCGGCGAGTTTGACCTCTACGTGGAACCCTTTGTTGGAGGTGGCGCCACGTACTTTCACCTCAACCACTCCGGGGCCAATGGCCAACCCGCTGGTGATCAACTTCTACCAGCAGATCCAAGCAGGCCACGGGCCACTGCTGGCATCTCTCGTGGAGCGATACCCCAACTCTGAGGCCAACTACCTCTATATTCGCGACGCCCTCGTCACCGGTGGGCAAGCGCTGCTCGAGGCGTTTCGGTTTTACTACCTTCGCCAGACCTGCTTCCGCGGCATCGACCAGTACGACCGGTGGGGCAACTTCAACACAGGCTGGAACCGCACGGCCAACGGGCGTGTGCCTTCGTGCTCTCGGCTGCTGGATCCCTCTTATATGAGCCTCCTTGGTCGCAGCCAAGTGCTGCTGTCATCGTTCGAGGACACCATGGCCGAGCACTGCGACTCCCCAGAAGCCTTTCTCTTTCTCGACCCTCCCTACATGGGTTTCGATCACTACCCCGGCGCTCGATTCCTGGGCGACGAGCAGTTTGGTCGACGCGAACACGAGACTCTCTTTGGCCTTTTCGAGGAGTCGCGGGCACAGTGCCTCTTGATTGTGGCCGACTCGCCGTTGATGCGCGAACTCTACCGCGGCTATGTGAGGACGGCCTACGCGAAGAACTACAACATGAAGCGCAATCAGCAGGTGGCCTGCTCCACGCACCTCATCATCACCAACTACGCCGTGTAGGGCACCGACTCACAATAACTTTTTGTGCAGCAGAGAGTGCATCAAAGAGAAAAAAGAACATCGGAAGGACATCGCCGAGGTGTCTTGGGCCACCTGTTTCGGTGTTCTGGTTTTAATTCTGCTGGGCAACTCGGATCTCGAATGCATGTAGAAACAGTGTGCATAAATTGTGAAAAACAAGGAAGTCGCATTCGCGGTCGGCGTAGTCGCATTCGCACTCGCACTCGCATCGTGCTCAAATTGTGCGCATTTAAATCCGCCACTTCGTTTTGTTGACGGCTTGCAGCCGGCTTCAGCCGGTTGGCTGGAAGATGTCGTCTCTCCGGTTAGCCGGCTTAAGCACAGCCGTTGCCCAGCGTTAGTTTTTACTCAACAATGGACCGCAGAAACAAAGGCACGCTGCGCTTTACAGGAAATGCAGCCCTTCCCTCAAGATAGTCCACCAAGTGATATAGCGCGGGCAGTGATGGCCAGTCAGAAAGCAACTGGTGGAAAAAGCTGCCTCGGAGAGGATGAGGGAGTCAGGCCACATAGGCGCCATCTTTCGTAGGGTCCCACCAAGAATACCTGACAAGGTCGCTGCATCTGTCACCGAAGAGGTAC
Organism: Acanthamoeba quina; assembly: GCA_000826445.1. NCBI lineage: Eukaryota > Discosea > Longamoebia > Acanthamoebidae > Acanthamoeba > Acanthamoeba quina. Next base: position 10,435 of record CDFN01058910.1, on the reverse strand, counting down.
ATCCTTCTTTTGCACGCGGTCTCTTTCGCTTCGCGCGGTTCTGTTCCTCATCTTTGGCGTCGCCCTCCCCTTGTGTGGACACCTTATGTCTTCCGCCACTGTGCAATGGACCGGGTGGCTGTGACGCATCTGCGGGCACTTGCCATCGAGAACACGAATGTCATTGCTTTGCTTTCCAGCCTCGGCGGATAGAGGGCAGCTGTGAGGTGCCAGGCGAAGTGTGACGCCCCATTCAAGTCACATGCAAACTAGGCCCACCTGCACCCTTGAGTCCTTGATGGCGAGTGTGACGTGCAATCTCCAACACCCAGAGCAGGATGGAGAGAATAGACCCACAGAGTTCATTTTTTATGGTTCCATGAGTGTCCATCGGTCCCACAGGGTTCTCCGGGAATAGTGTGCGGCTAACAATGGCATGGTGCTTGACCTAAAGGGCCTCTCACGGTACGCACCCACTTTTGCTGATTGCTTGCAGCCCTGCATGACTCCATTGCTGCGCTCAGGAGGGGTCCCGCTGATGAGGACAAGCGCCTCGATTTCATCATAAATCTCGTCGTTCCTATGGTGGCAGCAGCGACGTATGGACAGCGGCTACGTGCGGTCGGTGTGTTCCTTAGCTTGTTGGGCACAAGAATTAATTTTTCTCACTGAATAAAATTGTTCGCCTGGTGCTCAACTCAGGGCACGATTCCCACCGATGACGAAAGTGTTCGCACCGAACTTTGTGCAAGCGGTAGTTTTGGAACTGTGAGCGCGGTGTCGACACCAATAGGAAGCAGGGGTCGGGAAACTAATTCGTGGTTCACTTTTTTGATACACATCGAAGAGGGGCACCTCAACACCCATAAAGTGCCGCTCACCAAGAAGAAGCGATTTCTTGTTGAACAAGTTGAGAAGCTCATCCTGTGCCGCTGGCGCTCAGCATCACCAGAAACTTTCTCTCTACGCGTAGGAAGGTCCTCGGCTTGAATATCGTATTTTAGGTCCAAGCGTGCTCTTGACATCAAGACGGCAAGATTGTTCTTGATAGGCTCCTCATAGGTGTCGCGCGCAGTCAATGCTGGTCAGTCTCTGCCCACGGCGCGGTGCTTTTTGGTGTTGGCCCCGACCGCAGTGTCGCCACGGTTTGAGTTGGAGTCACGCAAGGACTCGTCGCCACAATGTGCTGGTAGGATAAGGAGACCGAAGGATGTGGAAGAGGCGACTCCGACGCCATATACTGGCGTCCGCGCCAACATATCGCGACACCACAGGGGCCGAAAACGGAAAGGACTCACCTGTGTGCCTCTCGTGGCCTCGGCCCCGCATGCAGATCGGCTGGGAGGGTGAGGGCGAATGCAGAGGCGCAGACGCTCCAGTGGCCAGACCTTGCGCGTTTATCTGCTGCCCGAGAAACAGGCCCACGAGTATGTTAGAGTGTGTCTGAGTGTGTCGGCGAACGTGGTAGCGCCAAGACACAAGGGGATCCCGCCTTGCTCGGGTCGGGTCCGCCCTTGCTGCTCCCCCCTTGCTGAGGGTCGGGATGAGGGACCAGCATTTATCGGCCTAGTTCGGGGAGTGCAAGTTCACGCGAGGACGGTCCCTTAAGCAGCAATGGTACTGATTGCTTGGCCCACCTGAAACACACATGGGCGTGTTCGCCTTGTGGAGCACTTCAAGTTTGTCCTTAAAGATGGCGCGTGTTCCTATTAACAAATACAGTCTCCAATAAAGTGGTGTCCAGGATTGCAGACATACTTATTGTCCATTTTTAGTCCACTCAAGTGAGTGCAAGCGACATTGTCCAGGGATGATGCACGTCGTGCACTGAGAGAGGTTTGCTGTGCACTTGTAGACCTTGCTCACTTAGGATGGCGCGTAGCTGACGCTTGTTGATGTGCCCGTACTGCTGGTGTGCTGACTGCTTATTCTTGAATGACTTGAAGAGTACTATGTTGCACAAATTGTAATTTCCAAGCCTGGCCGCGTGGCAAAGAGTTGTTTGTTTTGTTATTTTGTTTTTTAGTTATTTTCAGCTTTCTTTCCAAGTACACTGGTGTTGCACTTCACCAAAAGTACCAGCCGTCTTTTTCTTCAGTCCTGGTATCCTGGGCGGATTCTGGGGATCCACCACGACCGCGACTAGAAACCGTGGGATTGATTTGCTGGGCCAGACCCCTGGGGCACCAGCAGGACCTTTCCGTGGGAAGAGTTGAGAACGCCCTTCACGAGTTCTCATTGTGGTCTTGGGCCGCATCCGTGGCCTCCCTTCTTCGCCACGCAGAATGACGAGGTCTTCCCCAAAATCGGCCGCAAAAAGTGATTGACACGGTCTCTTCATATGATTGTTGTCTGGCAGTTTCCAGGTCTCTCTTGCCCCACACATGTGACCCACCAGAGGACGTACGAGGTTCGAGGCTTCATAGTTCAAGTGCCAATTTTCGAAAACAGAAGCTTCTCAAGATCGGACACAAATCACATGAGGCCTGCACCTCGCCAACCCCACGGCATTCTCCTGCAAGCGCTGCACGAGGAGGAGGCAGCCGTACGGCGGAAGAGAGATCGATGGGGCGCTTGGCTACTTGTAAACGACGCCGTTCTTGCCCTTGGCGTTGCCCCACGCCGCGTTCTTGCGTCTCTGTATCTGTACGGGGCATGTAGGCGATCTTGCATAGTGGCCTGGGAAACCGCAGTCATAGCATACGACTCTGGTTGGGGAGGCATGCGACGAACGACTGTTCTGGCTTGAGTTGTTCATGTCTCGTGGGTCTGTTGAGGAATCTTCTAGTACATTTTTTTTGGTTCGGTCGCGTTGCAGATTTCAGTAGAAATGATGACGTGGCAACATTGCGCTTGGTGATATGCCAACGTGCAACAATGCTGCCCGTCAGCTTCCCTTGGGCTGGGCTAAGGTCTCCCTGCGTGTTGAGAAGCCATCGAAGGAAGAAGTACGGTGGGAAAGTCGATTGTAAGAAATGACCTTGCTTCGTGGGACGACCTGAATACTCCTGATCCGGCCCCCTTCCCGCCAGGACCACAGGGGACGACTCTGCCGCTGACGCTAGTTGAGGAGGGGCGGAGAAGTAGAACGGAGCCCACATCGAGGCGAGGGGCGCAGGAGGAAGGGGGAATATGCACGTGAGCACCCACAGCGAGGGGCGGCAATGAGGGTTTTGGGGGCGGAGGAAGGGGGGGGATAGGAGTTCTACCTTAGCGGCAAGCTGGCCTGTGCACATCGCAACAGCCAACGTCGCATGACGTCCACCTGCGTGCAGCGACCGTCCGATGCGTCCAGTAGACACCACGAGTACGAAACACAACATATTGGTGAGCCACTGCCACGGGTCACCCACGGCAGCCTCTCTTCCCTGTTGCGGAGCGCCAGCAGGTGAGAGCTGTGTTGCAGTTGGTGGTGTTATTACATACAGAGGGACCTTGTGGCTCGCTCTTGATGGTGGCTGGTCCCCTGCAGTGCTTCCCACAAGACAGGGCCAATTGGTTAGGGTTTCGCCTCCACCGCCGATGAGGACACCGGTGACACCCACAAGCGACGGACGTGCTGTGGCCCACGCTATTTTCGTTATTGCAGTCGACGCCGGCCCAGGCAGCAGAGGACTCTACGATCCCCTTGCTCACAGTGCCGTGGTGCTCGCTGGCTGGGGTGCAGGCTGCACGTCTGATACGAACTGATACAGAGGGACAAGTGGGCAAGCAATTTGGTACGCTTGAAAGGTTTGAACACAAGAGTTTCATAGGGATGCCTCCCGTGCTTTGGGTTCACAGGTGAAGTGAGTGATTGTCAATCACCAGTACCAGGCGGGAGAGGGTGGAGTGATGACTCGTTATCCCGCAGGTTGGCGATGGCATGCGTAGAATACAAGAGAGAGCCAAGGACAAGCACATCGAGTGGCCACCCCACAACCTGACTTCATTGTGATCCATGTCGGCGAGAGTATTCCATTGGCAGAACAGCCCTACTCTTTTACTGGTAGCCGCTTCGCAGAGGATCATCTCGGCGGCGCGTAGCACCAGAGGAGGACGATTGGAAGCCACCAGTACAGCCGCTGCCACGGCGAACGACGCCCCGCCGATCGAGGGGCACCAGAGGACGAGAGCCTCAGGGACAGCGCCCCTCCCTGATTGGCAAGGAGGATTTTCGATTGAAATTGGGTGGGCTGGGTCACGAGAAGAGAACATAGCAGCAGAGTAATGGCGGCTAGTGTGCAAACGGTCAGGCAGCCCCACCGTGGCAGCTCCATCTTCGTTGGGCACAGCAAAGTCTCCTGGGCAACCACCCTTGGCTTTAAAAGGAAATAACACACCCTTTTTGGTATTGTTCATGGTTTCCTTTCGTTAATAAATAATTTAGTGTTCTGGACCACTCACTGCCAGGAGCCTCCCTGCCTCTTGCGGTAGTAGAGCTGGTTGTTGTCTCGGAAGGCCTGGGTGGCTTTGGTGAGCAGGACCAAGAAGGAGGAGAGCGACACCTCGACGTCCGCTCAGGTCCCAGTTGCAGAGAGTGTCGTGGAACCCACTACCTGCGCCTTCAACAACTGCAGGTGCAAGTAGAGCGGCATCAAGAATGCCGCCCCTCCTACTGCTGGATCTGCATCTCATTGAGACGAGGGAGAAGATGAAAGTGCTCACGGATGCATGCCTTCCACCAACCACCCCTACCACCACTAGATACGAGGCTGGCGCTTCTCGCTTTGACCTTCACAAGCCTGCTTTGTGAGCTCGTTGAAGATCTGTGTTTCAGTCAGCCTGGTATCCTGTCTTCCCAGTTGGTGTAAGGCCCCTACAAGGGGTCCTGCGCAGGCAGGCTGACTGCTTCGGCAATAATATTGATTCGCGTTGTTCCAAAGAACCAAGATGACGGTGGTGATTCCTGTTCTTCAAAAAGGTCACTGGGAATAAAGTCTAATGTCCTTCACCTGGTCCGTGTGGTAGACGACATATTCATACCCATGATCGCGCGGGATGAGCGCCGAATCGTATCCCTCCGAGATCAGCGCGGACAACGTCAAATCCTTGTCGCCATCCTTTGGAAGCGTCTTCACCATCCCCAGCAGCACAGTGGCAGCGAGCACCGTCCCGTGCTGCGTCGCTTTGTGGGCCGTGTCCGCTGCTGACGTGGCAAAATAAATGGCACCACCAGCCATCCCTCTGTCACCTCGCTGCATCTGTTGCTCGTGAACGATCAGACGAGCCACTTCCGGTGTTGTCTGATGGTAGAGGGTCCTTTGGTTGCTTCGCAAACGCTGCATGCGGTTGCTGCCGCGCAGAGTCGATGAGGTGCTGGCGCTGATGTCCTCGAGTACGTTGCCTCTGACGCTTATGCCGAGCTGCGGTCCCCACAGGCTCAGCGGTCGTGGTGCGTTCCCATTTGCTTCGGCATCGCGTTTCTTAGCCAGTTGACAAGCGGCACACACGACGAGATCGAAGGAGACCGCCATCATGTGCTGATTCGACCCGCAATTCCTGCATGTGCGTGAAGAGCCCATAATGCTCGTCGTTGCCACCAGCCGAGACGGTGCTCCCTGCAAAATCGGCTTTTAGCTGATGGAACATTTCTTAAGCGACACGATTATTGACACTTTATTGTGCGGATTTGTAACGTACGGGATAAGCGAAGCCGCCTCTGCCGCCGTCGTAGCAGGGGGAGGAGGGGTTCATGCGCGAACGTTCCCAGCAGGCCGAGTCCTGGACTGTCCCCCAACGTGTGCTCACGTGCGTCATCACGTCATTATTGGACCCCCCGCTGTTCATCTCTGCCTTCTTCGCAGTTCCACTAAAACTGATCTGTCCGAACGAGGGGCTTTCGGCAAAAATAAATTAAAAATTAAAGACTATGGCTGCAATAATCGCTCAGCACTTTTCCACCGCCGATTCGCCGTGGCCAAAGAAGAGCGGAAGAGGCCAAACTACACGGAAAAATGGAGCGCTGGTTTGGCCCAAGCCGTGGAGGAGGCCAAAAAGCACATCTGCTGGCCGCAGCCGCTCTTTGCCGCCCGCCTGGAGAAACTCGTGTGCCACGCCCGGAAGAACGGGGTGTCCGACGCAGAGGCTGCGTGCATCGTGGACGGGCTGGTGGCTCTCAACTTTGAAGCGAATCGTGCCATCAGCGAGCGGTACCACGAACGCCAGAGAATCATGTATGAGCTGTCGCCCACGCGGCGCTACTACTACCTCCAGTGGAAGGGTCCGGACCAAAAAGAGTGGGAACTGGACTTAGCTACATGCCGGCGCTCCATGTCGAGCTGATTCAAAGCGTCCTGGACCGGCAGGAGCTCGTCGACGCCACGCAGAAGTGGATGGCGCACCACACCTCCTCGCACGCCAAGTGGCAGAGCTACATTAAGGAGGCGCTCAAGAGCTATGGCCACACTGGCTACGCAAACATTAAGCGCGCCTTTGAGTCCTCACCGGACGGCGCAGGAGACTTCTACCACTACGACCGGATCGCTTTGGCCATAGCCGAGGCCTTTGCCCAGCCATGGATCGCCGAGCACGCGCTGCCCGAGGGGATGCTCCTCTTGCGCGGAGATCCGGTCATCAAGGAAGCCTCACGCTTTGAGCGACGAGTGCAACGACGGGCTGGACCCGCCGGCTGAGAGGTGGAAGGCGCACCCCGCTCTCGATGTGCGGCAAGAGCGAATCGTGCTCGAGCAGTACCTCAATGACGGTGCACTGTTAGTCTTGCGCGTGGCCGCCCCAGGTGTCCGTGGGGTGTTCTACCAGACATGCCAGATGCCAGATACCACGAGGCCGAGATCATCCTCCAACCGGGCCTCACGATGCGCACCACTGACATAGTGAAGAAGAAAGAGTTTGGTGTCAATGATCATCGCAAGCTCGACTCGTGGAAACACCCTGTTAGATGCGATGTCATCTTTGCCGATATTGTACCCATCATAAATGCCTGGGCTTGGGCTGGCACCTGCACACACATCACTTCCCCTGCCTCCCTGCCACTACCACCATCACCACCACCTTCCGACGTGCACATGCACATCGCTTCCCCCCTCCCCCTGCGCGAACACTGTCTATGGAAGATGTCAAGACTGTTCCTCCCCTGGAGACAAACATTGGGATCAATTTGTAGAAGAGCGATTCATTTGATGTCGAACCCGAATGCGAAGACATGTCGCCTTCAAGCGGATTCCAATTGGATTGGATTCCGTCTCGGTCACCGGCAGGAAGCTTGATTCCAAAGTCGTTTAAAAATGCTAGGACTGAAGAGCCAATGCGCCAAGGCGTTTGGGTCTGGGCGCGAGTCGCCTCAGGAATCCACTGGCGGTTTTATTTTCAGCACATAAATTTGTCCTCCAGGACTTTGTCCTTTTTTTTTGACACCAGAGAAGAAATTAGTTTTCCCCAATTTTCGTGATCCAAGTGGGAATTTCGCATGAGTAACTGGAAACCTCTTGATCTGGTCCACCGTCATAGTGCCCCAGGGGGAGCAGGACGACAGGGCCTTAAGGTTGATAATGTCACCTGCCAACCATGAGGGGCTGTTGTGGGGTGGGCGTGGCTGTCTCCCCGTTCCCACATCGTTATTTATCGCAGTTCATCGCCCGCCTTGAGGTTGATCTCCTGGAAGCACAGCACGACGAGGAAGGGCAAAGCAGGGAGTTTCAACCGGGGGCCTTACCCCTACACCTCCCCTCATAATGCTGATCCTGGATCCTTCAGCGCGTGAAAAACAGTTTCGGATTCGCGAAATGCAACTCGCCCACTGATTCTGTACGCCAAAAACCCTGGCGTGGGCATACCTCGCCCCCACACCCTCTGCTGTGCTGCGATGATGCACAATGGGGTTGGGGCCTTGGGGCCTGGTTGGCAGAGTTGCCCATTTACCCAAGGCATGAATCAGAAGGATGCCCATTTCTTCATCTTGTCATTGTAGTTTCCCTCCTGTACTTGTACCTTGTCCTCTTCCATTTATCCTTCTTCTGTCTTGTTGAAGACTAAGATGATGGTGAGTCTGCAGTAGTTCCCATGGTTGGACAGATTGTGACCTGGCCCCCACCTGCTGTGTTGCAGTGGGGTACCAACACACTCTAAATGTGTAGGCTCACCAGGGTTTATCTACATTATGAATACACAACAATTTTGCAAAATTAATAAGGTGAAACACCTGGACAGTCTGTGCCAATGGCTTGATTTTTTGATTTTTTCAAACAAATAAAAACAGATTGGATTGTTGTTGATTTGCTATTGACTCGCAGAAGGATGGGGGCATGCGCCGGTGCGCCGTACCTTGGCCAGTAAGCGCTCCCTGGCCTCAGTCCCTGCAGGGCTGCCAGGAGAGCAGCGGGACCCCGTTCCTTGTTCCTCCTGGCAGTTCATTCAGATACCCGCCCCCTATTGCGCCGGGCTCAAGTTAAGTAGCTCCATGGGGAAGACCCTCGGCCACCATCACCAGGGACCCTTCTGCGGTAGCAGCACCCCCACGGTCTAGACGAACGAACCCGACCACCGCCTGACGCCCTCCCATCGATCGCTTTCCTCTCCCTATCACGGCCAGGGTCGGCCCGAGGTGCCGCTCCTCCTCCCACAGGAGCCCCTTCCACCACAGCCGGCGCAGTCTGGGCTGCAGTAACCCCCTGCGCCTCCCTCCCGATACCGCAGCGGCCCGCTCCCGGTTTCACTCTCTGTTGCTTCCTCATTCCTCACTACCTCCTCTCCCTCCTGGACTCTCACCTACACGGCCTCCTTTAACCACCCGTTGCCACAGGGCTGGCCGGTTCCGGCCACCTGCCCAGAGGACCTCTTCTTCCCTACGCCCTCGCTCTCGCGGGTGCCAGGCAGCGCGTTCACAATGTTTGGTGGGTTAGGTCTTTTTATGGGTAGGCATTCAGCGTGCCATCCCACCTGCCGGTTTCCCAACAACTCGTTCATCAGCGTCAGGCACTGCCGCCTCTCCATCATACAGAAGGGATCTCTATTGGGCGACTCGCAAGGTCTGTGGCTCTTCTGCCCAACCCAGCCATTGAACATGAGTCATAATATGACTGGCTGCTTGCTCTGCTCTACCTCTATCCAGGAAAGGAGAACAATGGCATGCCCTCTCCAGCCGAAGCATCGGATTCCAAGTATTCGTTCCCCCCGGGGGGTTCACTGTATCACAGCTCGCCCGACCTATACCCTACATTTTCCCACCTTGCCGATGTTCGCTCTATCCCACAGATATAGAGTGAACCGCTATGGCAAGAATTCTCACGTGCACCTCGGGCACCCGGTCGATTACGCAGTGGTTGTGGAAGACATGAGGTATCTCTGCGGAAGGGGAACTCGGACCTGATGTGCTTTCTGACACGTGGCTTACTTTTCGGATGCAGCACCAACGGCACCTACCTCAATGATACCTTGATTGAAAAAGGCAACAAGAGGAGGCTGACGCACGGCGATCACCTGTCTCTCGTGATGCCCATCTCCAACAGACCCGATGGTACAACGACTGCCGCTCATGGGGGCCGCCCACCACCCCTCTCTGAGTCTTCTGCTTCCTCATTCCCCAACCGATCCCAGATCCGACATGTGACCTGATCGCCTACGCTATGAGCCCTCTGGTCCGAGCCCAGGCGTCTCTCCGTTCTGAGGGCTGCCATCTCCCAGCCGCCCCTGATACACCACTTCACGGCTACCCCTCCCGCACAAAGCCAGCCCCCTCGGTTCCGGTCTGGCTCGGTGAAGAGCAACTTTTAGTATCCTTGGCAAAGACAGAACAGGAGGAGGAAGGAGGAGGGGGCGAGAGTTCCCACACAAGGAGGACCCGCTGGATACGTCCCTGGAACAGGGTAGAGAAGAGAGGAGTAGCCCGCCGCGACTGCGAGGGGGCCTAGGACTCCCTCCTCGGCGGAGGGCAGGTTAGGCAGTGGAGCCGAGACTGTCGGATGATGATGGCGGCCCCGACGGCAAGTGGTCATGCTGCGCCGAGTAAGATGACGCCAAGGGTGAGAAGGAGCAGATGAGGAGGGAGATATCGAGGTGAAGGGAGAGGGACTCCTGGCTGAGATCATCGAGAAGCCGGTGGTCGCTGGGCATCTCCGGCACATCTCTAGGAACCACTCTTCAATGAGAACGAAGGTGGCGTACCTGTACGGGGGATGACCACGCTCTCGAACTTGCCATTGAGCGAGACCAGCCTTCCGAATTGCCCCTCCGCGGACGGCTCGCCGTCGTTACCATCTTCTGCTCGCCACACTTCCCATTCAGAGCAGCACCCGACCAACCAAGCACCGTGGAGGTAGGTGAAAGCGAGGGAAAGATGAAGTTTTGGAGACACATACCGGGTCTGCTCTTTGCGCCAGAGCCGCGTTTTCTGCGTTTCTTCTCCTCTTCCTTCCCAATGCCCTTCTCTGGGATTTGCCTTTTGGTGCGTGAGGATGGCTCGTTCCTCGGGTCATCGGCTTCCATCTCCTCTTCTTTGACGCTTCAAAGGCTGAGCACG
>CDFN01058905.1:23894-34489 GCA_000826445.1 Acanthamoeba quina | reverse complement strand
CTCCTCAGCACATCGCGTTCTTTCTTCCCTGTACACTGCAAGGCGATGAAGGCGGTCGTTAGCCGCCGGCCTACTGCCCTCCCGGCTTGCGCTTGCTCATGAGGTTGTTGATCTTCTGCAGCTCCTGGTTGATCTTGGCCTCCTTGCTCTTCTTCGCGTTCTTCTTAAGATCCTTCTTACGGCCGTCGCCCATCTTGACGCCGAACTGGTACGCCGCCCTGGGAAGTTGACCCACCACGTCAGCACCTCACTTGCATCATCACCACGATCGGTGAAGAAGGCGTACTTGGGCGTGGCCTCGAGGGTGTCGTTGAACTTGTTCCAGGCCGCGTCGCTCTCAAAGTGCCACGGCTTGATGCGCTTGCGGGCTTTGGTGCCCATGTCCATCTTGGAGAGGTCGTCGTCATCGCTGTCGCCCTCCTCCACCACCGCCGTCGTAAACGAGGACTCGTAGGCCCTGCGCCCACGCACAGCGACAAGGTGAGTTTAACGGCCAAGCCCCAACAACAACAAGAAGAAGAGGAAGATGAAGGAAAGAGAAGAAGGTCGCATCAGGGCACCTACCCTGGGTAACACTCGGTGTAGTTCTCGGACACGAAGCTGGGATCCAGCTCGCGCTTGTCGGTGGTCTTCCGCTTGAGCACGCTGTCGTCACGCCTGAACACCGTGGCCATGCCCCGGTCCTTCTTCTCCTGCTCGGAAAGCGTCTTGGTCTTGACCATCGCCACGTCCGGCGCGGCCTTTTTGCCCGCCTCTTCTCCGGCGCCGTACTGCTCATCCGTGTTCGGATAGGCCCATGCCTCTTCTCCGCCTGCAGCACGCAGGTGCGCACAAATGCGTCAGTACTGGATCGGAGCAGAGCGTGACACACCACACACACAGAGACCCCTGTGGAGGGCGAGGTACCTGCAGGGTAAGGCTCGGGGTAGGGTGCTTCGGGGTAGGGAGCAGCTTCGGGATAGCCCGGTCCGGGCATGGCCGGCATCTGCGGACCGGCGCAGGGCTCGGGGTAGGCCGGGTACGTCGCCATGCTGGGAGGCAGCGCGGGGCCGGCGACGCCTTTCTCGTCGTCGTCCTCGAGCTCCATTTCCACCTCGTTGGTATCGTCGGTGCCGCCGGGCGGGGGCTTGGCAGCATCGGCGGCGGCGGCGCCCTTGATCTTGAGCTTGGGCACGTAGACCTCCTCCTCTTCCTCCTCCACGTCGTCCTTTACGTTGCCGAAGTAGTCTTTGCCCTTGGTCTGCTCGCGATACTTGAGCTCCCGCTCGTGCAGGCTGGTCTGCTGCGGCTGCTGCTTGCCCATCAGCTCCCGGAGCAACGCCATCTCCTCTTCGTCTCCCTCGAACTCCTCCTTCTCCTGCGTCTTTATCGCCTGCGCGTCGGCGGCGGCCGCCTCTTGCTTCTTCGCCTCCATTTCGGCCAGCTTCTTGAGCCTCGTTTTTTCTATCTGCTCTGCCGAGGGCAAGCACACGTAGTCGCCCACATCCGGGAAGATCCTATGATTGTGGTGACGATGATGAGGGGAGGGGGAACCAAACGATTACGTCACGTCAGACTACTCCGCACGCTGCTCTTTGGCCCAACACCGCACGAGCACGTGTGGCGGGAGGAAACGTACGAGTCCTCCTCCAGAGCCTTGGGCTGCGCGTTCGACTTGGCGGCCGGCTTGAGGAATCCAAGCGACATGAGATCGGTGAGGTCGGGCGCGACGCCGGCTTTCTCGGCGGGCTTCTTCTCCTCGACTTCGACTGCCACGTCCATGGGCGCCGCTCTGTCGCGAGCTTCGCCACCAGCGTCGTCAAGATCCCGGTCCTTCGGCTCCTTGGCCTTCTTGTCCTTCTTCCTTCTTTCCCTGGGGCGCAGGTAGCTCATAATCTTCGTAACGCGCTTGAGCACGTCCTCGTTAATGCTGCCCACCATGCGCTCCTGGATCTTGGGGCAGTCCTCCTTGCTGCGGAGCAGCGTGGTGGGCAGCTCGGCGCTCAGGTCCGTCATGTCGAAGACAAACGTCGTGCGCCCCTTCATGAAGCGGTCCACCGGACGAACCTTCCCGTTCTCCCTGCCCAGCTCCACCCTTTTGTGTGCCCATTTGCGGACATCATGGTGAGTACTCTCTGCCGCCCAGCACTAGCGGCACTACGTCCATCGGTGGGGGGCTGAAGGGTGCAATACCGGTGCTTGATCATGAAATCGTTCTGCTCAAAGAGGAGATGGTGCACGCTCTGCGCCAGAGGCGTGCGGAACACCGGCTTGGCTGGTGCTGCTGTCTCCTTGGTCACCTCTTCTTGATCCTCCTCCTCCCTGGATATACATACACACGTCAGCTGCCACAGCTATGTGGGGATTGAGGTGGGGCACGTACGCCTCCATGCGCTTCTCCTTCTCCAGTTCGCTCCTGATCTTGTGCAGCAGCGAGTAGTCGAGGCCCTTCACTAAGTGGGTGTGCTCCATGTCTCCACCGAGGTACTTGCTCTCTTCGATCTCCTTCTTGCGCATCTCCTCCGAAGACACCCTGGGTCGATCGTGGTGAGAGGGTGATGGCGCAAGAGAAAGAGTGTGGGGGAGGGGAAGAGAAGGCTCGCACCCTTCTGGGGGAGCCACGGACTGGAAGCCCGCCGGGCGAAGCTCGGCACCGGCCTCGTAGTCAGGGTTGGCACCGTCTCGTCGCTCCTTCGCGCGGTCCCTGTACTTCTGCTCCTCGGCCTCCTTTTGCTTTCGCCTTGTAGGGGCACAACGAAGTTGCAAAAGGAGAGCAGTCGAGTCAGAAGGCCGCTAGCGTTGTGCCGCGCGTGCACGGAAAGCGAAGGGTGAATCTTGCATACATCTTGTGCCGGGCCTTGTTCTCTTTGGCCTTCCTCTCCTTTTCCTTCTGTTGTTCATGATCCTCCAAATCGCTGATGCGGTGATGTGCAGGCAAGTGGGAAGGACGTAAGCATGCAGGGCCAAGTCCCCCCCCACAAACTCTAGAGAGCGAGAAAGGTACAGGCGGCCCGTCGGCTTGGCGGGGCGGCGGAAGCGCCCTCGGTCGTCGCCATCTGTCGACGCACGAGCAGGGGTGCTCAGCAAGCGCCTAAAATCGGAATTGGATTTCGGCCCTCTGCACGCATGCAACGTTGGCATCAGCATCAATCCACCTTCGTCACAGCGTGCGGCAAAACAAAGAGCTCAAGGGAGAATCCTACGGGGTTGGAAAGTCGGCCATCGTGGTCACGAACAGCGTTCAATCTTGTTCCTGTAGATGAAATCTTGTCCTCTTCTTTTTCTGCCCTTCTTTCTTTTTCCTCCCCTTTTCTTTGGGCCGTGAGTTGGGAGGAGGTGGAGGTGAAGAGAGGTTCATTGCGGACCAGCACAACTTCCAACGTCCTCCAGAGAAGCCACAGGAGATAAATAAAAGCCCTCGATTGTGCAGCCCTGCCCTCCTTCGCTTGCTCGCTGGCTCGCTCGCTTGTCGTGGCGTATTTGTGCTTACACGACCTTCTTCTGGTGGAAGAAGTTCCTGTCGTGGGGACGGGTCAGCGCCACAACACGTGCAAAGCCGATCCACGAAAGGAAGGAGTGAGGTGATGATGGGCAAGGGTACGCACTTGAGGTGTCGAACCTGCCAGAAGGCCGATCCGATGAGTAGAAGGGTCTGGCCAACGGACCACCACATCACACGGCTGTTGGTGGACTCGCTGGTGTCCCTGAACGCCATCTCGCGTCTCTGTGGTGGAGAGGCATCAAATGCGAGTGAAGCGAGTGAGTGTGGTGTGGCGCGTCCTGCAGTAAGAGAAGCACCGGGTCGCACCTTCTGGTAGAGCTGCTCGCCGATGATCTCGTGCACGGCATCGTTCAACTGACGCAGTTGAACCTCCATCGCTGTGCAAGGGAGAAGAGGCAAACGACAGTGGTTCAGAACCTGGCAGCGACGGGAGGAAACAAAGTCGAGCCAGACATGATGGAGAGGTTTGGTGCGTACCGCTCAAGGACTCGAGGCGGGCCACTTCGTCATAGTCCGTAGCGCCTACTCCCGTCTCAATGTCCACTTGCAGCTCCTGATGTAGCGAGGTAAGTGGGCGTGGCCGCCAGCGGCAGCGGCTGTGGATGGGGGGGGGGGCATACAAATTCAGCACCCTGGGAGAACCACTTGCCCGTGTTGGTTTGAAGGCAAATCTTGTGCTCTCCGCCAACTTGAGCGGTGAATGCGTAGCGGCCCTCATTGCCGAGCTCCCTTCGGGCGATGAATTCGTTGGAGGGGCCGTCGACGGTAACGATCCACCCCTTCTGCTCGCCGTCGCGCTGGTCATCTCCAGCGTACTTCTGCGAGCTCGTGTACTTGACCAGGACCAGCGTATCTTTCGGCACGTCCTCGAGGAAGCATTTCTTGCCACCTTCTTGGACATCCATGTAGAGCGGTGATCCCATCGCGCCCAGCACCAGCACAGACAGCACCATGCCGAGGCACAGCTTAGCCATCATCGATCCAGTGACGAATTTCATCTGATCTTCTAGTCGCTCGCTACGTCCAACAACTGCGAGATGAGAGATTGATTTGCAATCCAGCACTCGTGGGGCTACCGCACCACGTCAGCGTAGTGGCGAAATTTCGCCTGTTCGCCTTTTCTTTTTTATTGCCCTTGTGATCAATCCAAGAGAAGAGATGGCCCAGCTGAAGCAACTTTCGAACGCCAAGTGTTGTGGAGGACTTGTTCAGCGCTTCCAGCACTACAGCGATGCGCTCTCCTGCGAGATGAAGTTCTCTGTCTTCCTGCCCCCACAGGCGCAGGAGGGCCAGAAAGTGCCTGTACACAATACTCGCTGCCCCCCCCCCTCCTGCTTTCTTTGCTTCCCTACTAAACGCCACCATGTTGGTAGGTCGTGTACTTTCTCTCGGGCCTCACCTGCACTGATGAGAACTTCATCACCAAGGCTGGCGCTCAGCGCGCTGCCGCCAAGCACGGCCTCGCTCTGATCTGCCCCGACACCAGCCCTCGTACGCCGTCCTCCCCTTCGCCGCTGTCTCTCGAGCCTCTGGCGCTCCACTACACACGTTTAGGCCAACATCTCAATCTCAACAACCTGTCTGTCCAAGGTGGCGTGGAGATCGAGGGTGCCGACGCGTCGTGGGACTTTGGGTTCGGCGCGGGCTTCTACGTCAACGCCACCGAGCCCAAGTGGGCGAAGCACTTCCGTATGTACGACTACGTGACCAAGGAGCTTCCTCAGCTCGTCAACGCCAACCTTCCCGTCGACGCCTCTCGCGTCTCCGTCTTCGGACACAGCATGGGGGTACCGCACCGAGTGACTTGACTTCGTCCGCTTGCCCCCTTAACCCTCTGCTGATGGAACAACTGCCCTGCTCACTACGTCGTCGCGATCAGGGTCACGGAGCTCTCATCTGTGCGCTCAAGAACCCGGGCATGTACAAGGTAGGTCCCTGCCTTGCAAAAGCCCTCCCCCAGCCCTTTGGGTAGTCGTAGTTCTGACCTCGGCTCTTCTTCGTCGGGCCGCCAGTCTGTTTCCGCCTTTGCGCCGATCTGCCATCCCGTGGACTGCCCCTGGGGTCTCAAGGCCTTCTCCGGCTACCTCGGAGAGAACAAGGACGCCTGGAAGGTTGGTGCACTCCCACACTTTGCTCACGCGCCTGAAGAGGAGCAAACTCCCAGCGTTTGCGCTGCTCGTCCTGACCCCACCTATTCTCCCCAGGAATACGACGCCACCCACTTGGTGCAGAACTATTCCGGTCCCGCCCTTGATATTCTCATCGACCAGGTATGTACTACCCTCTACTGGGACTTGCAGAGCCCTCCCGAACATGGTCAACTGAGCCCCGTCCGTCCGTTGTCCCCCACAGGGCTCTGACGACAAGTTCCTGAAGGAGCAGCTGAAGCCCGAGGACTTCGAGGCCGCCGCCAAGGGCACCTCGCACAAGGTGCAGGTGCGCATGCAGGAGGGCTACGACCATAGGTACACTCGTTTCTTCGCCTTCCCTTGCGCGTTTCCTCACACCCACTCCCCCGATCTACAGCTATTACTTCATCTCCACGTTCGTTGAGGACCACCTCGCACACCACGCCGCGCACCTCAATTGACTCGCCAAGGCCAGGTACTGACCAGATGGCCGACACCTTGGCCTTGTCCCCCCACCTCTCCACAAGGCCGCCAGTAGGCAGGAGAAGGAAGGTGGAAATAATAAATAGTATGGCAAAAATTACTCGCGCCGCTTGGTGTGCGGGCGTGAGCGTCCGGACTCACGCCCAGCCGCGTTGGCGTTCGCACGCCCGCCGCCTACAACGTCGAATGCAACTACTCGTGTCTCCGTCTCCTCATTTTTTGTCTCCAGTCTATGCAATGTCCGTCTTGGCGGCACCTGCCACACGACAACGACGCCCACACATGAGCTTGCTACACGCGGGAGGGGGCACAGGGGCACGCAAGCGCGCACCTTTGGGTTCGAAGGCCTTGGAGAGATCGAACATGTCTCTGTCGTTGTTCTGCGGCAACTCTCGCAGGAAGGACGCGATGTGATCCACGTACTCGAAGTTGTAGGCGATTTGTTGATATTGTTGAATTTCCTGCGTTGATGAGAAGGTAAGACGAAACAGGCCTAACGAGTGCCCACGCCGACCCACACTCGATGACACAAAAGAAAGGCAAGCAGAGGAGGAGGAGACAGCATACCGCGATGATGTTGTACATGAGCTCCCACTTGCCAAAGTTGACAAGTCCGTTGATTTCGTCCGGGTTGGCGTCGTCGGAGAAGGTCAAGTCCGTCAAATAAACGCCTCTGCCGGTTCGAATACCATCGGCGCGTTAGCTCCGGGGTGCTCTCCAAACAACGCCACGCATGAATTCGGGGGGGGGGGCAGGCGGTGCGTACAGGAAAGGGATACAGGGAGGGTCGACGCTGTGCAGGGCCGTTCGATAGTTCAGGAAGGACTGGTTGTTGGACATGAGCTGCTCCAGGGATTGGAAAGTCTGTCGTACCGTGTGGAAGGGGGGGGGGACGTGCGGTCAGTAGTTGCTCCAGTGAGCTTTACCGGGAGGGGAGGGGGGCAAGAGACCAACTACGATGGACCTCGCGTACCTTGATGGTTTGAGGCGACAGGCCCTCGCGTGTGTGCTTGAGCCGATAGATGGGAGCAGTGTTGAGACCAGCGATCAGAGCCATTAGCGAGTTGAAGTTGTTCATCTTTCGGAGATGCTGTTGTGTGCGTGCGTGCGTGCGTGCGTGCGTGCGTGCGTGCGTGCGTGCGTGCGTTGTAACGATCAGTCATCGGCCAACCGAAAGCCAGAAGCCGCGGATAGGGACGTACATCAGCGATGTTGATGAGTTTGGTGAGCACGCGGATGCGCTCTTTGAGTGTTGGCTGCCACAGGACGCATGAGGCGACCCACATGGAAATGGCCGTAGACCTTCCGATGAGCCTAAGCACGTTGGGCGACCGGTACTTCAGCTTCGGCTTGTTCCACGCCTGGTTCAACAACTCCACGGGCTACACCCGCCGAGTGGCGGCAAAATGGGTGTCATTAGCATGAATGTTGTCGAGACCTTGCCAAGGCGCACCGCAGTTGGACAAAAAAGGGGCTTGAGGGTGAGTAGAGTACCTTGATGGTCGAGTAGATGTCAAAGTCGACCAACGTGAGCTGTCGCGCGACTTGAATTTCGTCGAACACGGACAAGAGTCGAGCCGGAGACAGGGGAATCTGTGTACACCAGAACACGGGCAAAGTTAAGAATAATAGAAATGTTTTTCAAATCTAAAACTATTTAACAAAATACAAAATAAAATGTTTTTAATAATAACAAATACAAATAAAACCAGAAAATGAGAGGTGGGGGGTGAGACCTTGGGTTCGATCTTCATTTCTATGAGACCCTGCTGGACGATTTCTTGTGTGTTGGGGTTGTGTCTCTGTAGTTGTTTGACAAGAATAGGAAGAAGACGACGACGACAACAAGCAAAGGTGAGTGTCACGATCTCGACAAGGCGACGGAGGTGTGTGTGTGTGTGTGTGCGTGTGTGTGTGAGAGAGACCTTGCTAATGAGTTCGCTGATCTTTTCTCCGTATTTAGAGTATCCTTGGCTATTGCGGAGCTTGGTCTCCACAAAGTTCTCCAACATGGTAAGCTCCTCTGGAGAACACTCGTCAATGTGGGCCTGTCCATCGCCGTCGTGAGCAAAATTGACACACACCGCCTCAAACAGCGAAAGGGGACCAACCTCGGACCAAAGTCGCAACACGTTGCAGACTCGCAGCTGCACGGGAAGTTCTTCGGCGGTGAGGTGGGCGGGCACGTCGAACCGCTGCAGGAGCTTGGTGATGATTTGCCCCGGCGTACAGAAGGAACGGTAGGTTGTGATGAACGTCTTCACCATGCGCATGTCTACACCGATCGACCACGAGCAAAACGAGTGAGCGGAAGGTGGAAGGTGGTCGAAGACGCAGATGGCAGGGCCGTACCGGGAGCGGCAGGCGAGGTGAGCTTTTCAATGAGCTTGTTCAGCGAGGCGGCGCGAAGTCGCCCCTGCTCGTTGAGGACGATATTGGCCGGACTGTCCGCAGGCTCTTTCCAAATATTGACGTTGGCCTCCCCATTATCCTCTAATCGTGTGTCGTGTGGGCGTGTGTGTGTGTGTGTGGGGTGAGCGAGGGGGTGAATGAGTGAGCACATCAGGCCTAGCCAGTCGAAGAGACGTGCGTACTGTTGTTTTCAGCCTCCTCGCGTGCGGGAGACTCGGGTGGAGGCGGGAGGGACACCTCGTCCATAACCTTGCGGGCAAAGGCGATGTTCTCGTCGGCGACGACAGGGGACTTGGAACCGAGGTTGGCGAGTCCCACGCACGAGAGGAGATCGGTGATGGCGACGAGCTGGAGGATGGCCGCGCGCAGCTTCTCAAAGACGGGCGAGGATTTGGCGGCGCGCTCCTTCTCGGAGAAGATGCTCTTGGTCTCTTCGATGTAGTTGGCGAGGGCCTCCTTGAGCGCGGCCACGGAGTCGATGAAGGGTTGTCGGAAGTTCTCGTAGGCAAGTATGAGATCGTCGTTGGCCGCCTCCAACACCGCAGCCGACAGTTGGCTCACTGTCACCGCCGTCACCTTGGCCGCATTCACGATTTCCTCGCCTTCACCCGACTCGCGCAGCCACAAAAGTTTTGTCGATGCCGCCACAGCCGCTCGTACCGCTCCTGTGAAGTGAGCGCAGGTGAGTGTGTGTCGTGTCGTGTGGTCGTGTCGTGTCGTGTGTGGTATGCCGAGAAGGGAAAACCCATCACGTGACGTACCGAGGATCTCCTGCTTGCGTGCAGCGGAAACAAAATTGTCGCCGACGATGGTGGCCTGAGCGGTGACGAGCTGCATGGTGGACTGCTTGACGGTGGTGACGGCGGCCTGCAGCTTTTTCTCGGCCTCGGGCAGGTGTGCGATGAGTTGCGGCGGCGGAATGCCGTCCTTGATGCTGTCGACGGCGAGGGTGAGGGCATCGCGCACGGTGCGCGTGGCCTGCAGCACCTGCTTGAAGAGGTCGCGGCCCGCGAGCTCGATGGTGACGGCCTTGCAGCAGTTGACGAGGAACGACGTCGAGCTGGCCACGGCGGCCGCCATGTTGAGGAGCTCCACCAGCGACGCCGGCGACTGATCGCGCGCGGTCTCGCGGAGGCGCTCCAGGAAGTCCTCGTTGGCCTTGTTGAGATTCTCCTGCGCCAGCACCAGCTGATTGTTGAGCGTCTGGGCCCGCGCCGAGGCCTCGTCCTTCTTGGGCCGGGCCTCGACCGTGCGCGAGGCGGACTTGGAGATGACGATGAGCTGCTTGTTGGCGCCCGCCAGCTTCTTGAAGACGGGGATGACCTTGAGCAGGAACGGGTCCGACGAGTCGGCCAGCATTTCCGAGATAGAGTCCTCGCGCGCGAGCTTGGCCGCGCTGCTGTAGAGCGGCGTCCGGACGGAGGGGCTCGTCGAAAGCGAAGCGTTGATGAGCGCCTCGCTCAGCCCCATCACCGTGGGTGACGACGTCGAGATGTGAGAGACGGGGACGGAGAGCGAAGATGTAGAAGCGGAAGACGGGGAAAGAGGAGAGGGGCTGCTGGAGGGGGACGATCGATTCCTGGCGTCTTTCTCCTTGTCCTTGGCGGGTTGGCGCTGTAGGCCGAGCGAGAAGCGCTTTTGTTGCGATTGGGATGGATTGTTCGGAATGAGAAATTTGTTTACGAGCGACCGCTCACCCATGATGACGGGGCTGGAGGGAGGAGATTCAAGAGAGGGCGGTGAAGAGCTGGGGATGCTGCCCTCGTCAGCTGCAACGGGAGGCGAAGCCGGCGTTGGAGGAACAGCGGAGGAAATCGTGGGGGCGGATGTGGCAAGCGAAGGAATGGGAGCGGGAGAAGAAGAATTGGCAGAGGGGGGCGGATGCTGAGGCGACGCCGGGATGGGAGGCAAAGCCGTCGTGCCCTTGCGTGGAGGGCGAGGGGGTTTGTGGAATTTGATAGTAGACCCGTTTCCTGCAGCGAAAATGCAAACAAAAAGCAAACCAAAAAAAAAAAAACATTAAATTGGATCAAAATCGCAAGAGCGAAAGAGGCAAAAGATGAGAGAGTTGGTGTTTTGAAGGGGGGGGG
>CDFN01058905.1:3425-23874 GCA_000826445.1 Acanthamoeba quina | reverse complement strand
GGCAATGCAGGAAATCAGGTGATCTGGAGGGATGCAACTTACCCGTGGCCGGTTGCGAGCTCATCTTCGGTCTTGTTCGTTCTTTCGGCGAATTTGTGATCAAACGAACAAGGATGATGCAGCAGGGGACGTAAACAGGCAAGTCCTCGTGAGCACCCTTCACGCGCCCTATCGGCCAGCACGAACAGGGGGAAGCCGAGGTGGTGCCTGGTCTTGGTATTGCCAATAAGTGTCGGCATAATTAATTTACGTCACGTAATACCGCGGCGGTCAGTCAGCTTGCACTCGCGCTCACAGGAGGAGGGTGGCGTCGGTGTGCCCGCGCAGGGTCCTGTAGAGAGCCTTGACCTGTTCGGCAAGATCCCGCAGCCGGTCGTTCGCTTCCGCCACCGACTCGTAGCACCTGTACGTGCCACCTTTGTGAGCACATATGTGTGTGCGGCTGGGAAGCAGCGGGAGCAACGAACCCGGAACTGCGCGGCAGGTGAGAGTCGCGTAGTCGCTGAAGGTCGCGCACAGCGCGCTGCAGGTCGCCTTCCACTTGGGTCTGCAGCGTCTGGTACAGCATCTGGGCCTTCTTGAGGGCTATATCTCGGTAGGTCCTTGCCCAGACAGACGCCTGCAGCCGCTCCGGTGAAGCGTTGCTGCCTTGTGGCCCACCCGCCTGCTGCGCGGCGAGCACACGGCCAAGCAGTCCGGCGCGCAGGAGCGGCGCCAGCCACGAGGCACAGTTGATCGTCACCACGTAGGCCGGCAACGAGGAGGCTTCGTTAATGGCAACTGTTCCGACAGACGCGCGACAGCGTGAGTAGTGCACGCGCGGTTGGGTAGATCAGAGAGAGAGAGAGACCTTTGCGAAGTGACAGGGTGGCTTGCTTGGCACGAATCGACACGGTGTCGCCCTGGAAGGTGACCAGCGAGGCCCTTGTGCGGGACGAGACTAGAAACGATGTCAGCTCGCGCACATTAACTGACAACAGAGTGTAGCATGGGCGGTACCTCGCTTGCCCTCGTTGCCTTCACCTTGCTGGCCGAAGCCGAAGAGGACAGACAGGAGGTCAAGCAGGGCCGTGTCCTGCGTGCTCGATGGATCTGCCGAGGGTCGAGGCGGAGGCTGGAGGGTGATCGAAAACGATGTCCTATGCGCGTTGGTCGAAAGCTGTGCCTCCTCGCCCATCTGTTTGGCGCGTCGGACCAGAAAGGTGTGAGCAAGCCTAGCTTCGCGGCAGTTCACCTAAGAAGGAGGGAGACAACCGTGGCTTTTGTGCGGCTGTGCTTCGACTTGGCACCGAAGAACGGAGGACAGAACAGGTGGAATATGTCGAACCCGCGACTGCACAGAGACAGGCAGACACCTTGACCTGGAGACGAGTTCATGCCCACGCCAGCCATTAGTTCTGAAGGCATCGGCACCACCTTTCGTGCTGCTGTCTGGCGTCAGCCTTACCCAGTGGCGCACCGGCCGAGGGGCGCGGAGGAGTAAATCGTGCGCAGAGGAGGCCGTCGACACGTATGGGCGCGAATGAGGCGATTGTGATAGGTACGCGCACCGACCATGTCCCTCCCTGTAAGCGCGTTGCGCAAGAGTTCGCAAGAGTGAGTACAGACACCAACGTACCCACGACCGAAATGAGCCAATACATTACCTTGTGGAGTTGGTCGATTGGGAATGCGTGCGAGCACGTCTCGGTGTCACCTCCCGCGTTGCGACTTCGCACAGTGAGCACGACTAACAAACGAACACAACCGGGCGTTGTTGTCAGTCGTGGTTCAGTCGGATCATGGTTGGTTGGTGACACATGTTGTACGTACAACTCCAGTGAGAAGGGAAAAGATCGAAGCGAGTCCGGTTCGCCAATGTTATCTTCATCTGCGATTGCATTGCGTAGGACAGAGTCGGTGAAGGAGCTTTCTGCAGAAAATGGTAGCGGTGGTACGTACCATCACAGCATGAGGACTCGGGGTGGAGCTTAGTGTGTGGGGCTCCACGCTCAGCTTGACGTCGCACCCGATTCCGAGGGCTGACAGATGCAGTGAGCGATTTCCACTAGTATTGCTGAGGGGATCACCCAGCAGAGAACAAGCGTACCACCATCTGGCGCATAGGGAATGCGGCCGCGGTATGCCGGGTCTTCTTGCTTCTTCGAGAACGTGTGTTCGGACACGAGGTGGATGGAGTTGTTAATCGCTTCGATTTCGCGATTGATCTCGGCTTCTTCTTGGTCGAACGCTTGCTGTTGTGTAGACAGCACATCGATGTCCTGCACATTGCGCAGAGAAATGTGAGCGTGCCATAGGAAGGAGTGAGAACTGGCGAGAACGCTAAGCTGGGCACCTCCAACAGCTGCTTGGCACGCTGGCTACCGCGCTTGAACTCGAAGGAGACCATTTCTTGCATTTGGACATCCAGCTCACTGCTCACGCCGGCGCAGTCTACGTTAAGGCCACGGTTTCGCATGCGGTGTGGCACGCGTACCGTAGGCTGGGCATGTCAAAGTGAAGCAGCTTGCCCGCGAGACTGAGCGCGGTCACTCGGTACTGCGACCAGAGATCGTCATTAGAGACCTCCAAGGAGTTCAAAAAGTTCTATTGGGCAAGGAGAGCCTGGCATACCCGTTGCGGAGTCCTGCGGCCCGGTTTACGCGACGGAATGGGGAGCAGGGTCGGGGGAGGCGCCTGGTCTGGGACGCACAGCACGTCCATGCAACCGATGGTGCCCTCGATAGGGAAGGCATGAGGGAAGAAGCTAAAGGGCATCTTTCGCCGGGGCACAGCGATGACTGTACAGCCACACCACCGCCGAGGCCGCCATTAGCTCGAGAGCAAACGTGGCTTTGCTGCGTGAAAGGCTGAGCGTACGCGCGTCTTCTTGTTCTGACTCGGCATCTAATTCACCGAGCTCGGTGCTGTGTTCGAAAGTAGTTTCCCCTTCGTTCCGCTCGAGGAGTGAGGAGGCGTAGAGCTTGCGCGACGAGACGAACAGGAGGTACTTGTCGGTCACATGCGACTGGGCGATAGGCATCGACACGTGGAACTCGTGGTACTCCAACTCGGCGCTGTCGTTGGCCAGGCACACCAGCACCCGCCCTCCTCGCCTGAGCACATGCAATGGCCATTTACGTCCGCGGTGTGTGATCAGCAATGGGCA
Source organism: Acanthamoeba quina (assembly GCA_000826445.1). Lineage (NCBI taxonomy): Eukaryota > Discosea > Longamoebia > Acanthamoebidae > Acanthamoeba > Acanthamoeba quina. The sequence continues at coordinate 20,726 of CDFN01058905.1, read as the reverse complement.
CTACCTGAGTCCAACATCATATTACGGCTGTCGGTACCCCGTCACTAGGAACATGTCGAAACCAGACACGGCTATGTTTTCAACCGGTTCCTGATGAAGATCGTCATGACGAATCGATCAGTCAGTGCGCGAATGCGCGAATGGTGCCTCGAGGCGCAGTGAAGCGTGGCCGGGCAAATACCTTCATCTCGAACAACAGGCGCGGCCGCGATAGCGAGGGCGTGGACACCAGAAGGGGCACAAAGCGCACACTTCCGTCCTCGTCGCCGTGTACCACCAGAGGCTGGTTGAGCGCCGTGGCCTCCTGCCCGAAGAGAGCCGTACAGAGCGTTCTACCCTCGCAAGCACGCCGGCGATTAAACAGTATGAAGTCAGCCAGGTACGCAAGTATCATTCTGATCGGAGGTATGGGAACCTGCACAGTCGCAGTGCGTTCGAGCTCTGTTCACCGCTGGGTCGTTCATCCTCGCCAGAGCTCGAATAGGGCACTGTCGAACGGGCCAAGTGAGTGTTTTTTAACTCGGAAACCAGTTCGGCGCACAGCTTGAGCGAGCGGCGTACCCACGATGGCCACCGACGTAGTCTTCTTGCCTCGGAGCCGCGGAAAGGCGCACACCCGCCGCCCCCACTCCTCTGCATCCTCCGCTCCGGCGTTGCCTCCATCCCCGTGCTCCCTTCTCGTCGTGCCAGCGCTGTACAAGGCCACCCCGACGACGGGACTGCTGACCAACACTCCGTAGGGAGTGTCCGTCACATAGTCTGTTCTGGGCTGCAGCCATGCGAGATGACGGTGTGTCATGCAGATGACTCGGAGAATGCAGGTGCGGGCCACATACCAACGTAACGAGCAGGAAGGGAGCGTGTATGGCGCGGTCCAGGCGCAGGGGGAGGTGTGGGGAGGTGCGGCTCGCGAAGAAGGCCTCGGGACTGCGGTCCCTCAGCGCAGCCGCCCGGCCCTTCTTTCTCTGTGGTGCCCCCTCCTCCGTACCGGCGCCCGTCCTCGCCTTCTTCCGTGGTGGGGCCTCTCCCCTTTCCTCCTCTTCTGCCTCCGCTTTGCCCTTCTTACCTTTACGGCCTGTTGTCTTCCCACCGCCCTCATCGCCGCCTGTGGGCGTCGTAGGGTTTACTCTGCACGAAACCACTCATTAGTGTCGAAGCGTGGTGGTGGTGGGTGGTGTGGCAGGAAGACCTGGCGCTCTGCGTAGGGAGGACGAAGTAGCGGCGGTCGGGCACGGGCAACACCCACACGTGTCCGCCTGCGGTGGCCACCACCAGCGTCTCGCCGCCCGCGCTTGGGCTTATGCACACCACCTCGGACCCGAAGCGCCATACGTCCTGCCAACAATCCGCAGCCCACATGAGCAGCGCCAATGGGTGTGCATAGAGGGAGGGGGGTGTACAAGGAGTTGTCCGTCGTGGCGGAAGAAGTGGAGCGAGGCCGGGGCGAGCCGAGCTGCGATCACCGGGGGCTGCCCTGGGCCGTCGACGGTAGCAGAAGGCGCGCAGCAGCAGTGGCACATGAGTGGTGGGCGACGACCCACCACCTTCCCCACCTGTGCCACACAAGTACTACCTCGCGCCTGTGGCCTCCGCCCTCCTTTGTCCATCTATTGATTTATTTGCTTTTATTTGTTTTTATTTCAATTATACAAAAAATACTTCTTGGAAAAGAAAGAGAAACCTTTGGTCTTCTTACCTGATGGAAATGCAGCTAATTGGGAAAGCCTCTGCCGAGACATGCTGATGATCGATAGAATCGAGCCATCGAACCACATTAGCAAGCGAGAAGACTACCAATGGAAATGCTTCGTGAAGAAGGGGAAGTGGATGAGCTTGAGCGAGCTAGCTTTTACTTCACCCACAGCCATGGCCACGGCACCTCGTGGACAGCCGTTCATCTCAAGGAGGAAGCACTGCGGGCCACCTGCGACACGAGCGAGCCCCAGGAGGTGCCGACGTCCGTGGTGACCCTGCTCGTGCCGCCCCCCTTCTACGCGCCCCTCCAGCACATTCGCACCCAGCTCAGCGACAACATACGCTGCGGCCCTCACATCACCCTGTACTCCTTCTTCTCCTTCCGTCTCTGTTTTGGCTCTCCTCGCCGTACGACGTTGGTTGTGCTCACACCAAACTTGTGGTCACAGCGTGGATCCGTTCATGTCGGTGGAGGGCTTCGAGGCGGCCGCCCGCCGGCTCCGAGCTCGCTTGGCTGAGGTGGAGCCCTTCCGGATCAGTCTGGAAACGTTCGGCTACTTCAAACACAAGAACGTGTGCACCCTGTGGCTACGGCCCGTGGATGAGGTATCACACCTAACGCGCACACGCAATGCACCGGGGCACGCCACGCCTGGCTGATCATCCAGATCCACGAACTAGCCCGCAGGCTCGTTGAAGCGAATGCAGGAGCGCATCCTCAGCGCGCACCCGCGGTACGACCGTGTCAACCACCTCAACGGCGCCGGCTTTCAGCCCCACATGTCCATCGCCAAGTTCGCCGACAAGGTACGCTCGACGCCTCCCATACGGCAGGCTGCTCTTTGTTGACTGACCACCGAGCTGCTGCTTTGCTTCGTGCGTCATGGTGTTTTCCCGTGAGCAGATTGCGATGTTCAAGTGGATGGAGGAGAACCTGCATCAGTTTGAGGGGATCGAGTTCGAGGTGCGGGAGGTGTACATCATGAACCGGGTGGGTCCCGACCCGTCCAAGTACGAAGTGCGGCACACCATCCCCCTCGGACAGCCCGCGCAGCAGCTGCCGCCCTACTTCCCCGAGATCCCTCTCCCCGACTCGTACCACTCCACCCACTCTCTCCCTTCTCCTCTGTTTCTTAATTCCTTTCCTCGCCAACCAACCAACCACTTGCCGTGGTGCTGGTGCGCATGTAGGGTGTGGCTCAACCAGGCGCGGTTGAAGTCGGTCCCGAAGGCGTGGACGGAGGCGACGATCGGCGAGGCCCTGCGCGGGCGAGGCTTCACGGTGCTCCGGGTACAGGTGGACCCGTCGCGGTCGGAGGCGACGGTCGAGTTCGGGAGCCGAGCCGAGAAGCAGCGGGCCATCACCCTCGCCGCCCACGACCAGGGACTGTTCGCCCACCGCACCCGAAGAGTCACGTTGACGAGCGTCTTCTGAAAACAAAACCAGAACCAGCAAAGTTGCGTGCGGAGGTCACATCATTCGGCGCGCCACACGGCGAGGAACTGGTCGTCGACGGTCCACAGCGTGCGCACCCCGACGTAGAACTCCGGCCCGCTGCACATGCCCTTGACGCTGTCGTTCCACTTGGTCTTCCGCTTCTTGCTCTTGTCTGTTGGGCCGTAGTAGGCGTCCATGTCCGGACCCGAGGAAAGGTAGCTCACGTCCTGCACCAAACGAGCGAGCGGGTGGTGTCACACGCGGTGTGTGCGGTGGTGGTGGCGGGGTGGTGCTACGTACTCGAGCGGACCAGAGCACCATCCGTTGAGCGGAGCCGTAGGTGAAGACGGTGCTGCCCAGCTCGACGAGGCCGTCAGCAGGGAAGGCGAGCCCTCCGCTCATCTTGGCCGAAACGCCGGTCACGCGGCCCTCTTCGGTGCACTGGACCACCCAGATGCTGTCCTTGGTCGTCACCCACACCCGCTTGAGCGGCGGCGACCCGGGCGCGGCCTCCTCTTCGTCCATGTTCGAGCGGCAGAGCGCCGCCACGGGCTTGTCCGTCGGCAGGAACGAAGCCGGCAGCAGCTGCACCTCCTTGCCCTTTCCGCTTGGCTGTTTGCCGTGCGTGTCGTGTCGTGTAAGTCGATGTGTCGCGGTCATGTGTCGTGTGTTGAAGAGAGAAGGGGTCCCACGTACAGCGATGAAAAAAGTGCGGATGCCCTTGGTGGTGCCCACCCAGAGATGGGAGCTGCCGATGGGAAGCATGCAGTTGATCCTCTCCCGGTCCTCTTCGTCCTCCTTGTCGTCCTTGGCCTTCTTGGCCTTCGTCTTCTTCGATGGTCGAATCGAGTGCTCGCACACGACTGACATCTGCAGATGTAGTGCACACACACGACAACAAGGTGAGCTCGCTCAGTGAACGGACATGGCGCTCTACGCGGAGGGGAGGGGGAAGCGCACGTCATCGGCATCGTAGCCTCGGAGGAGACCCGCGGTGAACCCGGCCCACACCACGGGCTGCTCTGGCGTGTGCCCGAGGCACCGGATGATCTCGCGTCCCATCTTCCCTTCAGGCAGCGACAGCTGCGAGTACGTCTGCATTTGGGAGGAGACGCAACACGAGCGCACACACGACACATGGCACACACACGATGCACGACACGACACACACGACCGTGGCGTGAATAAAAAACGAAAACGAAAACGAAGAAAAAGAGCGAAGGCGAAAGGCACGCGCAAACCTTGAGATCGAACACGGCGGGTTCCTCGGCCTCGGCCATGGCCCACACGCGCTGGCCGACCTGGACGAGCTGACGCACGCTCTGTTTCTCGCGCTCGTCGCGCACCCGGAAGGTCTGCCGCTTCTTCCACTTCTCGCTCCGGGAGTCCTTGAGGTGCTTGAGGTCGATCGTGTAGACGGCGAGCTTGCCCCCGCGCTGGCCCACCCACACCTCGGCCTGCTCCAGCTGCTCGAGGTAGGACAGCCCCGGCTTGTTGATCACCACCAGCGACCGCTGGCCCTTCTTGTTCAGCTCCAGCGCTGCCACGATCCGCACCGCGTGGCCCGTCTCCGGCTTCTCCACATGTAGGCACCGCATCTGGCCCTGCGTCCGCTCTGCCGCCGTAGCCGTCGCCGCCGATGACGACGACGACGACGACGAAGCGGGGTCGACGTAGTGTAGGCAGTGCGCGAGCACGCCGTCGGGCAGGCGAGAGAAGTAGCTCGTCTGGTCGGCCTTGAGCCGCCGCACCTTCTCCACAGCGGCCGCCGCAGTTGGCGATGGCGAGAGGGACGTCTGAGGGGAGGCAGCGGGGTACGGGCGGAGGAAGGTGTCGAGGGTCCAGGGCAGCTGGCCGACGGAGCCGAGGGCGCGCTCGCGGGCGCGCTGGGCGTCGAGCTCGCGGCGGCGGGCGCCCTTCTTCTTGAGCTCGTGCCACTCGCGCTTGGCCTCCTCCTCCTTGGCGGCCTGGCGCTGCTTCTCCTCGAGCAGGCGGAGCTCTTCGGCGTGGGCCTTGCGCTTGCGCTCGTCCTCCTCAGCGCGCCACTGCTCGTACTTGACCCGCTCCTCGTCGCGCCGGCGCTGCTCCTCCTCCTCCCACTTCTTCACGGCCTCGGCATCGATCCCGAGCTTGGCGCTCGCCCGCGCGATCTTGACGCCGTCCGTCTTGTTGGTCTTCTGGAGGTGGGCCAAGATGACCAGCACGTAGTCGTTCTTCCGCGTCCCTCTCACCGCCAGGTTCTGCGTCTTGCAGTAGTTCTGCAAGATCTTGATCGGGTAGTCATTCAGCTTGGCAGGATCCAGCTCCATCTTTCTTCTCTCTCCTCGCCAACTGGTCGTTGTCTACTACTTTCTTTTCCTTAATCAAATGGGGATTTTCGTTTCACGATCTCGTTGGGCGAGGGGTATTGTTGATCATGCGCCGAGCACGACGGTGTCGTGCCGCTGTTCTGTGTTGAAGCTCTGATCTGCCCCCGGACAGCGCGGTGAGCCCTCTGTTCTTTTTGTCTCGGTTGTTGCAAGGCCCGCACACCACCTTCCCGCCCCAGGTCCACCAAATAAAAATGAAATTAAATAAATATACATTAATATATTGTTTATTTTTAAAAATAACAACAAATAATAAATGCTTGGTCCCTAATTGGCTCCGCCAGAGAAATAATGAGCCTTACCAGGTGTGTGCCGCAGACCCTCTCCGACGCTTCCGCGCGCCTGTTCACTCCCAGCCATAGGCGCGCAGCACCATGACGTCGGCCTCCGATCGGCTGCCCTCTTGGGTCTCTGCCGGCGACTCCTCGCACTCGTCGGCCTCGGCGTGCCGTTGCTGCTGTTGCTGCTCCTCGTCCTCGGTGGCGGTGCGTCGGAGATCGTTCTTCGTTTCGCGGTCGTCCGTGATGGCGGCGATCTGCTTCTTGAGCCAGGCGCAGGTCTCTCGGACGAGCGGCGCGTAGGGTCTGCCCCAGGCGGGGCCGAGGCCGATGATGGAGCCGTGGTCGGTGCCCGGGAAGGATCGATGCGCCACGGAGCCGTCACGAGCCGCCAGCTCCGCCCGCAGGCGCAGCGAGTCGTCCTCGAGGCCAAAGTCCATGGCGGCGTTGAAGAGCATAAAGGGCGGCGCGTTGCTTCGTGCGTGGTGCACGGGCGAGGCCTCGCGGAGGACGTCTTGGTCGTGTCCGAACGCATCGGCCAGGTACAGGTTTCGAAGCTAAATCATGTGGCGGTTGTGCGAAGGTGAGTCAGAGTTGCACGAGGGGCGAAAGCTGGTGGCCCGGCGGAGAAGAGAGAACCATACCAAGAATCGGGTGTAACCTGTGACCAGATCGTACACGCCACAGATGCCGACAACGCCCTTGACCAACTCTGGCTCCAGGCCCACGTCTGCCATGTACCGAATGTCGAGGGCCAGCAAAGCGGCCAGGTGGCCTCCGGCCGAGTGCCCTACAGCGGCAAAAAAAAAACCGTGAGCACAGCTCTCCAGCAGCGCAGCGTGGGCACGACGCAAAAGTAACAGAAGAAGTAGGAAGAACCTACCGCTGAGGAAGATCATATCTTGGTCTCCGCCGTAGCGCCCAATGTTATCCTTCACCCACTGCACACAACAGACAACACACAGCCACACAAGTACGCTCAGCTACCGCCACAATCAGCAGGAGGGCGGGAGGTGGCGGTACACGAAGGGCGTGTGCGACATCGTGAACGTGCTTGGGGTGCTGCACACCTCCGTCTACAGCGATCGAGAGCCGGTAGGAAGGCACCACAACGACGAACCCTTCCCTGTACACATGCACCGTGAGTAACGGAACAGCACTTGGACAGGAGGACAGTGGCTAAACAGAGGCGGCATACGCGGCGACGGCCTTGCCAAAGTTGTTGTAGGCGTCGAAGATGTAGTTGCGATCGCCTCGCTTCCAGCCACCACCGTGAATGAACACCACCACGGGCAGTTTCTTTGGTTTGGGCCGAAGCTCGTCGCCAGAAGGCTCAGTCTCTATGAGCTCCTCGGTCGGCGGCGACGGGTCCTCCTCGGTCGGCGACGTGGCCACCGGCGGCGCGGCTGGGGAGGCGTGGTAGTGCACGTTGAGCCGGTGCTTCCGATCAAAGAAGTCCTCCCCCGAATAGTAGGCCACGTCGTACTCGCTCACGATCACATCCGACGTCGTGGCGAAGTAGCCTCGTGTTGACGCAATCAGCGCATTCCGCATCCTCACCGCGAAATCCATGTTGTCTCTATAGCTGCAGCTTTACTCTGCTACACAGTTGCTGTTGGACTGATGGTGATGGACAAGCGTGAGGCAGGCATCTGCTCAATCTTTCCTCATCCTGTGACGTGGGCAGCCCAAATACTCAAATTGCCCGCTGGAAATTGCCCGGAATTTACCACCAACAGGCACATTTTGGCGTCGGAAATTTGTGCGCAAATGAAATAATTTTGGAAACAGCTTTTCGTTTCGCACTTTTCGTAATTCGGTAACGGCCAGTTCAGTTCCGTCGTTCGTTGGACGGAGGAAGATTGCACATCTTGTTGGTTAGATGGAATCCACTCCTTCTGGCGAGCCACTGGGCCACCACCAGGGGACCCTTGACGAGGTGGGCGGTTTGTCGCCGGTTGGTGGAGAACCCACCCTCGAGGGCTGGCTGGTAAAGCGCGGTGCCAAGAGGAAGAACTGGAAAGTGCGGTGGTAAAATTGCCTTCTCTCTCCTTACATACCCCCCCCCCCGGCTCTTTCTCTCAACCCGTCTCTTTGATTCCGGTCAGGTTCGAGAAGCGAGGTGATAAGCTGGTCTACAGTGTCGCCAAGGACAAGACAGCGAAGGTGACCCCCCCCCTCCTCTTCGTTCTTTGTTCGTCTTCGTTCTTCTGGGTTCGGAAATGTCTCTTGCCTGCCCCTCTCCCACCCTCAACCAATGCTCAACATAGAGACAGCCAAATGCTCGTCAACATTTCGTTTTGTGTCAAACAAGTGGTGGTGCAATGGTGGGGCACTTTGCTGGCTTGTGGGTTGAGTTGGACGTTAATGAAGTCCTCCTATGTGTGCACGCCAACAGGGTTTCATTCCGCTGCGCGAAGTGCTCTCCGTTTCAGCACAAGCCGAGGCGCCCGTGAGTCTGGTGAAGAAGAGCGGCAGTTTCATGCACCTCAAGCGCGAGCGCTCGGAGAGCAAGGAGAAGGAGATCGAGGCGGGCGGCAGCGGCTCGGAGGGCAGCGGCCTGGCTCGCCGAGGCCACAAACGAGGAGGCAGCGTCGCCGTTGCCGGGGCCCACCAGCTTGCCGTGGTCGTGCCGCCGGTCGGCTCCGACTCAGGCGAGCAGCCGAGCGTGACCATAACCAGCAGCGTCAGCAGCACGAGCAGCACCTGCAGCCTGGACGACAGCGACAGCGAGGAGGACGAGGGCGAGCGCAAGAAGCGCGCGCAGTACGACAAGGGCTTTCAGATCGAGACCGAGAAGCGCATCTTCTTCCTCCTGGCGTCGAGCGACAAGGAGCGCGAGCGGTGGGTCAAGGGCATCGAGTACCACATCCGCCAGATGCACGAAAAGGAGATCGCCGCGCAGAAGCTCAAAGAGGTGGAGGAGGCCCTGCGCGCTGCGCAGGAGAGCGAGCGGGCCGCGCGGGAAGAGCTCGAGCGGGTGCGCCGAGAGAGCGACCTCGCGCAGGAGGAGAAGTGGAAGAAGCAGCAGGAGGAGATGGAGACCCGGTACAAGCGGAAGAAGAAGCAGCTGCGCAAGAAGCTCCGGGAGAAAAAGGAGCGGGAGGACAGGGACGCGGCCTACGCCGCCCAGCTGCTCGTCAGTCAAAGGCACGTAGCCGCCGCACCGGCGCTACTCATGCCAGACCTGTCGACGCTGCCCGAGGGCGAGCGCGGGCTCAAGGAGATGATCGAGAACCTGCAGAGCAAGCTGAGCGAGAACGAGGAGATGATCCTGTACCAGAAGAATACCATCCTCGAGCTGGAGAAGGCCAAGGCCAAGAACGAGCGACTGGCCAAGGAGGCCGAGAAGAAAAAGAAGAAGATCGAACGCGAGTTCCGCCGCACCATCAGGCAGGAGATCCGGGCCAAGGCGGCCAAGGCCGCCCAGGAGACGGCGGCATCGACCGGGCTTGCCGTGGCGAGCACCGAGGACGAAGCCGAGGAGACGGAGAGCGCCACTGAGGACAAGTCCGACGATGAGACGGACGACACCGACGACAAGACGGACGAGCCCAAGAAGGAGGAGTGGGACGAGGAGGACGGCGAGGACGAGCTGGTCGAGATCGAAGACGAGCGGCGGCTTTCCAATTCCACCGAGCACCGAGAAGACGGGGATATTGACGACGACGACGACGAAGATGAAGACGACATGAACGCCGAGGAGGGCTTGAACCACAACGATGACAAGAGTGGGGGTCTAGTGGAGCCTGACGCGTCCAGCCACGCTGACGACTCAGCGGCAGGCGGCGCGGAAGACTCGGGACCCGACTCACCGTCGTGGCGCCGGATATCGATGAAAGAGACGACGGCCAAGGCATCGGCGCGCCTCTCTACCACCCTCACGCGCGATGCACTTGCCGGCAAGTCCCTCACCTTCTCGCATCACGTCCCGATGCTGCCCACGTCGGGTCTGTCGGCCTCGTCAACGGCGGCCGCGTCGCCGCTCTCCCATTCCATGCTGACGCCCCTCAAGCCCCACCCGCCTCCGGTGCCCCCGCGACGCCGAATGGAGAACTGGAGGCGCGGACAGACCGAAGACTTGAAGCTCAAGCGCACCACCCGGACTCCATCTGCAATGGAGGTACGTTGACTCTTCTTCGTCTTTCGCCCCCCCCCCCTCTCCCAATGCTGTCTTCATTTTTTTTTCAATTCGACGATTTAATTTTGTTTTCTTGCTTGCTTGGCGCAGTCGCCGAATGAAGACATGGCGCCTGAGCGCTGGGATCGCCCGGATCGTCGAAAGCGTGCCGCTTTGCTGAAAGGGGTCAAGCCCGTCAAGTCAGTGATGCCCAATTCTCCGACCTCGTCCACGCCCGTCCCCACCTCCAACCTCACCTCGTACGTCGCCAGCCACGCCTTTTCCCCTCAACCTCTCTTCTCTCTCTCTCTCTCTCCTCACGCACACGCTTCGGTCGGGGCTCACCTGCACCATCCGCTCCAGTGCTCTTGCTTCGGCGTTTTCAGGGCGGGCCACCATGAGCGCCAGGAGCACCTCCAGCGAGACGCTGTCCGCCTCGACAGGTACTCGCGCCGCGGTTCTCACGAGGGCCGTGTTCTCACCATCGTTCCTACGCTTCTGTGTGCTGCGCAGGAGCCCAGCTGCAGGTCTCGCTCAAGATCTCGTGTTCGGAGTTGAGCAACAAGACGAAGGCGGTCAAGTACGACATCAGCGCCACGGTGGACTCGCTGCTCAAGAAGAAGCCGCTCGCCAACTGGCTCAAGAAGCTGCAGATGAAGAAGGCCAAGGAGTCCAAGGAACAGCTCTACTACGGACTCTACGCGCCCGTCAACAGCGGACCTGGCGACCTCTCGCCCAAGGGTACCGCCTCTCCGTGTGTGTGTGTGTCGCGTGCGGTAGTGTGAGCGCTCATCGATTAAGCAATCATTCTCGTGTTCAGATCCGGGATCCAAAGCGGCACCAAAGGACGTGGCTTGCCGGGGCGTGTGGCTCGACGAGGAGTCACAGCTGTGGCGATACGACTTTGACGAAGGGGTGCGTTCACCACCCCCACCACTCACTTTGGCCGATTGTCGTCCATTTGCTGACCGACGCATTGCCATCAGGCGGCGGTGGAGCTCCGCTGTATCGAGGACTCGAAGTACGCCAACGACAAGAGCAACAACTACGTGCTGCAGATCCTGTACACCACCGATGGCGCCGCGGCTGAGCCGCGCACAACTAGACGCAGCAGCCAGCTCTTCAAGTTCAACAAGTACACCACTGTACGCGACGTCATGACCACCGTCGGCTCTCGTCTCAAGTACTCCCTCTCCTCCGCTTCGCTTTCGCTTTCGTTCTTTTCATGAAGTTGACTGTTTTCTTGTCGACAGGACGTGCAGCGACGTAGAGCACTACGGCCTGCTGATTCACAAGCGAGACGGCACCCTGTGGCTCAATCCCGACAACATCCTCGCCGCGTACCACCTGCAGGACATGGTACTGCTCGCCCCTTCTCACCACAACGTTGCGTCGATTGGCAGGAGACTTGGGGGGGGGGCAGAAGGGGAACTGTGCGCTCTGATCGTGGTGCCTCGTGCCTTCACAGGATATCTTGGAGCTGAAAAAGCGATTCCTGGAGCTCTGCCTCCACGAGGCGGACAAGACCGAGCTGCGCGACACCACGCGCGGTCTGCTGGTGCCCTCCGTCGCAGAGGGTCGGCTGCTGCTCGATCCTTCGTCCATCACCGTGCTCGAAGCCACCCACTCCGTGTGCAATGTACGCACTATACCTAGCCCAAGGCCTTGCCCTCAGACTTCTTAAAGAAGTGTGTGCGTGTGTGCGTGTATGTGTGTCGCCGCGTCGTGCAGTGGCTGGGCATTGAGAAGCGCCGATGGGAGCACTACGGACTTCTGGCCTCCAATCCGCCCTCGCCTGACATCTGGCTGCAAGAGGGCCAGACTCTCGCCCACTACGCCCTCGGGACCAACGTACGTACTCTGTAGGGGGGAGGGGGAGCACCAAGCATCGGTGAAGGAGCGAAATCTGAATTGCGACGACGTGGTGCTTTGTGTGTGCGCGCGCAGACCATCGTGGAGCTCCAGCCCAAGACCCTGTTCAGTGCTTCGCCCCGGTCCGAACCGGACGTCGCCGACCGGCGGTCGTACTGTCTGATCGTCAAGTTCTCGCCCCACTCCTCCGACAACGTCGAGGTACACACTGCCCCCTGACTGTCCTGAATTCTGATGAATGCGAGGCGCCGATGAGTTGACAACGTTTCGTGCGCACCGCCGGCGGTGCTCAGGACGCTGGTGAGGGTGCGACGACCACCACGAACGGCAGCTCGGGGAGCCTGATCAAGAAGATGGGCGGCATGGAAGATGTCGACGCCTCGCTGGCGCGCTTTTGCATCGGCGGTGAGGTGCTCCGGCAGCACCTCTCCGGCGTCGGGCTGGTCATGCCCAGCCAGGTGCGCCCGTCCCTCCTCGTCCCAGACTTCACGCAGCAGCTTTCTCACACAACACACGACATACTTCGCAGCTGGTTGTGGGCACGTTGTGCTGTACCAACTACGCGCTCATGTTTAACCCGCGCGCCCTGGCCTCTGAGGTGCGCACCCCAGATTGAATCACGGTTGTGGGGAGGGGAGTGGTCACCGATTGAAACTGCTGGCAATGGGGCTGGCGATGCAGGGCATGCGCATCCCGCTGGGCTCCATCTGGCGGATATCCAAGGTTGCCAAGAACACGCTGCTGATTCACTCCAAGGACTTCCGACCCAACGTCCGCTTCCGCTTTGCCTCCAAGAATCTCGCTCGCCACTGGCACGACGTACGGAGACGCACTCACTCGCCGCTACGCCTGAGTTTGCGCACTGGGTCTAACCATCTATGTCTGTTCTCTTCTTCGACTTCGTCCTCTTCGTTTTCGTTTTCGTTTTCGTTTTTTCAGATTTTGCACCAGAACGCTTTCCCCGGCAAGGCGCTCAAAACCTTTGCGCTCGACTTCAAGTGGGAGGTAGGTGCTCCCTTGTTTTATTAATTATTTTATTCTTATTTCCGCGCCTGTGTAGTCACTCACCCCGGTTCCCCCCCCCACCTCGTTAGGGCGTGAACGATGGCTGGCAGCTCTTCAATGTGCAGGAGGAGTACGACCGACAATTCCAGCTGGCAGGTGCGACCTCTCGCGGCTGTTCGCGTTATTGTGTGCTGCTCGTAGTCTCATCAGACTCTATCATTTGGGCGTGTGTGTAACGGGTGTGTCTGTCGGTGCAGGCAAGTTGGGAAAGCGGTGGCGGCTGAGCGACATCAACAAGCGATACACGCGGGCGCCCACCTACCCCGAGTACATCGGTACGGGTCACGGATTCGTGAAAGCCCTCGCGTCCCAGGGCTCAGTCTTGACTCTTGTACGCCGCGCTGCACCACAGGTGTGCCGGTGCAGGTGCTCGACGAAGTTTTAAGTCCGATCTTCGAATTCCGCAGCAAGGGACGCATTCCGGCCCTGTGTACGTTTCAAAACACCACCGCCATCGCCGCTGCCGCCGTCACCACCACGCGCCCGAAGTTCTGCGTGGCGCGCTCTCACCCTTTTGCGCGGCGCAGCCTATCTGTTCCGAAATGGCGCCTCGATCACCCGATCATCGCAGCCCATGGTGGGCTTTCGAGGGAACAGCTGTCCCCAAGGTACAACAAGCACTGCCGCCACTTCCACAGCCGCCCGTGGTACTTGTTACTTACCATTCGCCTTGGGGGGGGTCAGATGAGTTCCTCCTCGAGTCGATCTATCGCTCCAACCCCACCGCGGACAAGCCGAACTCGGTGCTCCGTATCTATGATGCCCGGTACGCCCGCAAACACCCTCACCGACGCACCGTACCATCGTACTGTCAATGAAGCAAGGTTTTCTTATCATCGTTATATATTACTTGTATTGTTGTTGCCTTTCAGGCCACGAGTGAACGCCATGGCCAACCAAGCCATGGGCGCGGGCGTGGAAAAGTGCGGACCCAACAGTCGCCTGGACTTCCTCAACATCGGTACGGCCGTTCTTGTGCTCTCGTGAGTCTGCTGCGATGGTTTGCGCTGAGGGGAGAACTCTGCTGCATGCAGGCAACATCCACGTGATGCGGGAGAGCTACAACAAGCTCAACCAGCTGTGCATATTCGACGCTACGTCGCTGCCCAGCTCGCCCACCTCCTCCTCTTCGTCCTCCGCTTTCCCGCTCATGTCGACCCCCACCACGCCGCCCTCCCCGCTCTCCGCGTCGTGGTTGTCCAATCTCGAGCGGACCAAGTGGCTCGATCACTTGTCCCTCATCTTGACCGCCGCCACCAGCGTGGCGCTCTGCGTGTACAAACAGACCTCCGTCCTCATTCACTGTACGCCCCCGCCCCGCCCTTGAATAGGTCCCCGCTGAGAGCTCGGTCGTGGCGGCATGGAACTCACTGCAGTGTGTGGTGCAGGCAGCGACGGGTGGGACCGAACGCCACAGGTGGCCGCGCTGGCCCAGCTGATGCTGGACAAGCACTACCGAAGCATCCGAGGCTTCGCCGTGCTCATCGAGAAGGAGTTCCTCAGCTTCGGACATAAATTCGATGAGCGATACGGCACGTGATCACACGCACACCCTCTCCCGCGCCCTACCGTCGGCAGCGGTCAGATTCCTCGGTAGTTATTGTTCCGCTCACTTTACTACTTTCGGTTGCTATGTATTCAGGCCATGCGCACCCTGATGACGCCGGCACATCGCAACGAGCCCCCATCTTCCCACAGGTGCGCATTCCCAACCGGCAATGATAGCTTATGCAAACACGCCGCGGCCTCGCAGACCTAAGACTGAGCGGGTGTGAAGTGTGAGTGTGTCCTTGACTCACGTTGAGTGTCTCGTGTGTGCAGTTCCTGGACATGGTGTACCAGCTCACGCAGCAGTTCCCATGCGCTTTCGAGTTCAACGAGCGCTTCTTGATCTTCTTGCTGGAGCACCTGTACGACTGCCAGTTCGGCACGTTCCTCTGGTACATATGCGCCCCCCGCCCGGTGCAACATGCGCGTTCTTGGCGCTCACCACTCTGTGGTGGTCTGCTTGCAGTAACTCGCAAAAGGAGAGGGAAGAGGCGCGGCTGAAGGAGAAGACCGTCTCGATCTGGTCCTTCATCGTGAACAACAACCACAAGAAGTTCGACTTCGTGAACCCCTTCTACATGGCCGAGATCGACGTCTTCTTCCCCGACACCGGCGTCGAGAACCTCGTCCTGTGGAAGGGCTTCTACTTCCGACACACCATGAAGGTGAGTCCCGCCCGCCTCCCCTCCTCTCTGTAGTGTGGCTGTGCTGGCGCTCAACTCCGACCGCAATGGCTGCGTGCACAGCTTGGCTCCGAAGACTACAAGCTGGTGACGCGCTACGCCAAGCAGGTCACAGTGGAACTGCGGGCCATGCAGCTGATCAACACCATCGACACGCTCAACGAAAAGCTCAAGACGACGGCCGCAACTGCTGCGTCGAAAGCGAGTCAGTGAGAAGGGAGTGGAAGGGAGTGGAAGGGCACGGTGAAATTTCGAATGCGTTAATGCTCAGGAAATGATTGAGTTGTACAACAGCGAGCCACGTTCGATGAGGCTTCTTCTTTTTCGACTGTCTACTCACTCAACACAACATGCTCCATCTGCTCGATCGCTTCTTCTCGGAGGGCCAGCTCACTACGCTGGGGCTGGTCCTGCTCGTGATCGAGGTCTTCCACGCCTACGCCCACGCCAACGTGCTCCTGCGACTCCAGCCGCCCACGCTCGAGCAGCTCAAGTCCCGGCGGTACTACTTCGTGTTCGACATGGCCACCCCGCTCATGGCCTACTGCCTGCACGAGAGCTGGGGTCCGTTCGTGCTCGTCCACGCCCTGGCCCACGCCTACTACGTGTGGGCCTGGAACTCGGGGCACTACGCCGTGCGCATCCGGGACTGGAGCGTGCGCGAGTACCGCGGTCCGCGCTTGACCGTCGACTTCGCGCTGACCTGCTTCGACATCGCCGTCCACCTCCTCACCGCGCACGCCCTCTTCCGCACCTTCGTAACTCCTGCGCTGCCCCTCCGCTGAGAGAGGAGGGGGTGTCTGTTCTTCTTGGGGTAGCCGGAGCGCCCCAAGAAGAAAAACAAAGACCCGGCAGCCAATTAACACAAAGACCGCTCCGTGATTTCCCTTGTTTTCTTTTCCTTATTTGTGGAAAGAAAAGTAGAGAGAAATAGCTGAGTCCTGGAAGCTCTTTTGGCGAAGGGAGCCACGCCAGCAAACACAGCCAGCGCAAACACGCCACACACGCACAGCACCCACCACATAGAATGGACGGCAAGCCGACTCTCACCTACAGCTCCAAAGAGGTACGTCTCGATTAAGAGGAGCACAAGTACGTGCACGTGCAGCGCTGCAGGTTTTTCATTATTAAAATCAAATTGAATGGATGTGAGCAGATTTTGCTGGAGCCCTATGAGTACCTGCTGCAGGTGCCGGGCAAGGACGTGCGCGGCAAACTCATTGATTCCTTCAACAAGTGGCTCCAGATCTCTGAGCCCGAGCTTAATCAGATCAAGACCATTGTCTCCATGCTCCACAACTCCAGCCTTCTGTACCTCCACTCCTTCCTCCTCTCTCTGCTATTCTTCTCTTCCTCTCGCTGGTGCGTGGTGTTCACCATTCCTCTCGACCCCAATGCCACCAATGCAGGATCGACGACATTGAAGACAACTCCGTGCTCAGGAGAGGCTTGCCCGGTAGGTGCTCCATGCGCGACTTGCTCCTTGGTCTCTGCATGTGCGGCTTGGTGCTGATCATCACGTTGCGTTGTGGTCCGCAGTGGCCCACAAGGTTTACGGCGTCGCGTCGGCCATCAACTGCGCCAACTACGTCTACTTCGTGGCGCTCCAGCAATGCGCCTCCATGAACAACCCCAAGGCCAGTGCCATGTTCCTAGGTAGGCGGTGGTCGTGGTGCACGCATCAACTATAGCGTGAGACCTATCGGGAGCTGGTAGTAAGTGGCTGACACTTGTGTTCGTCGCCACAGAGGAAATGATCAACCTCCACCACGGCCAAGGATTCGACATCTTCTGGCGAGACCACCAGATCTGCCCCACCGAGGAAGAGTACAAGAAGATGGTCCTCGACAGTACGCGCACCTCGCTTCTCTCCCTGCTCGCCTGGCACCACACACTCCACCCTCCGCTAACGCGGCGTATCTTTGGGCAGAGACGGGCGGTTTGTTCCGCCTGGCGGTGAAGCTGATCCAGGCCTTCAGCAAAGACGAACGGTGAGTGTACCACCTTCGTGTGCCGCCCTGGGCAACTCGCGCCACACCGATGAATACTGACAAACTCCTCGGTGCCGCCAGGGACTATATCCCCCTCGTCAACAAGCTCGCTTACTACTTCCAAGTGCGCGACGACTTCATCAACTTGCAATCTCAAGACGTACGCCCTAATGCTCGTCTCATTCACGGCCGTGAGATTGGTGGCGCGGACCTTTGCACACTGAACTGACACACACACACAC
>CDFN01058882.1:0-11539 GCA_000826445.1 Acanthamoeba quina | reverse complement strand
TGTAGGTGCCAGAGACCGTAGGGTAGTACGAGACGCTGTGTTCAGGAGGGAAAGGAAGTATGCGGAGGTTGAGGTCAGTGACAGAGCCCCACGGTTGTGCTTCAAGAGGAAAAGAGGGATACCGGTAGGTTCCGTTTTGATTGTCCATGACTTCGCTGGCCACGTAGAACGTCGCCCCGCCGCTCGTCGTGACGCGGATGGTGACGTTGAATGCAAGCCCGCCCGCAGGCAGAAGTGTCCCGCACTTGTCGGTGGTCTGAAACCCAGATATCGTCAGTGATAGAACGAAAAGATATACTGTCGTGCGCGGGCACAGCGGCTGGCATGTCAAATACCTGGATGTCAAACTCCCTGACGGCGGTACACACTGGGTTCGGTGACAAGCCATTGCCGTAAAAGGTTGAGTTCGACGGGGAGAAGATGTAATCTGAAACGAAGACGAAAAGGTCGCGTGAGAATTGGGAAGACAGACAACGTCAGGCTAGGGACGAAGACAGGTGGGGCAGTACCTCCGACTTTGATGTTGATCGTGAACGGACTGCCGAGGATCTCCGTCTCGTTGGCGCTGATGGACAGGTTCACTGTGCCAGAGAGGGTGGGGTAGTACACCAAGGAGTAGGTTCCGTCGTCGTTGTCGGTGAGGCTGGCGAAGAAAGCGGGAAGGTTAGTTGGTCTCTTATCGTTTGCATCAAGCAAAGAAACCGCCTACCTGACCACGCTCGCTTCGGGACCGCTGAAGCGTGCGTTGAACACGAGGCCTGCGAGTCCTGTGGGATTGCCATAGCGATCCCTGGCGGTGATGACCACCAACGCGCTGGTCGAGTCGCATGCACTCAGATCCTCGAGATCGCCTGAGGGAGCGAAAGGTAAATTTCTAGAGCCGTTGCGCCTCGGGCCGCAGACAAGACAGAAGAACATACCAGTCGCCGTAGAGTAAGCCGGATCGAACACGTTCGGGCTGACCAGGGGGAAGAAGGGGCTGTTGGACACGACGATCTCGCTCTCTCGCTCACTGATGTCCAAGCGATAGCGTCCTAGAGAAGATTCTGGTGAGTATTCTCGCGGCGGAAAGGTCGGTAAAAGAAAGTGGCTTGTTGTATGTACCCGCAACGGTGGTCGACCAGAACACGGTGTAGGTGCCGTCCTCGTTGTCCACAACATCTTCAACTGTGACATTACCAGGACCGCGGAAGAGGAAATCGAACTGTTTCGTTGTTGCGACAAGTGTGTTAGCCTATCCGGAGCTGCTGATCTCAGCACAAGCTACATACCTCAAACGAGGGCGTCCTAGGCTTGGTAATATTCTGGTTGGTGAGGCGGTTGTAGTGCTGCAGAGTGAAGTTAGCGGTCTCGCCGGCTGTGGCAAAGAAGAGGCCACTACCAAAGGCCCTCCACGCGTCGACTGTGATCAGAGAGCAAGACAATTAGACAGTGACGCTGTGTATCGAGTGTGGGTCGTAGCAGCACCTGGAAGAATCAGGATCGAATAACGACCGACGAGCTCCTCGTCTCCGCTGTAGAGCGTCAAGTTGTAAACTCCGGGCAGAGGTGCCACATAGGAGACGCTGTAGGTTCCGTCGAAGTTATCGATGTAGGAAATGTTCTGGACCTGGTCGCCCGTCTTCACGCGAATCAAGTCGAAACTGAATGTTTCGCCACCGTCGGTGATGTTGTTGCCGTACTGGTCCCTGACCTGGATGGTGAAGTATGCCGGCAGCTCTTGATATCCCCCAGAGAGCCCATCGCCATAGACCAGGAAGTTTGCTGGCGACGGGGGTCCAGGGAACACATAAAGTTCAAGTGGCTGTCACGAAGAGGACGGGGTTAGAATTCTCACAAAGAGCTCTGAGGCGCAAACTGTACCTGACAGAACCGGACGGGAGCTTGGCCTGAACGCACGAGGTAGATCTCCGCAGTGTAATAGCCCGACACGGTGGCCAGGTAACTTACTCCAAACGTGCCATTGTCGTAGTCGGTGATGTTTCCTGCGACAACGACTCCAGCTGCGTCTGTAGAAGGGGCGTGAGTTTCTAGCAGTTGAGTGTCAGAGTAGGCGCATGTCGTACTCGTCAGACTAACAGTCCAAGTGTAGCCCTCCGAGTGCGTGAGGGCTGCTCCGTAAACGCTGCGCGAGTTGATTTTGAACGAGCCCTGTTCTCCCGCTATGGTGTTGCGGTAGTCGGAGACTGAGCTCTGACAAGCGTCAGGAGGGGCGAATCCGCTGAAGCACGTCTGCAGGTACAAGGAACGTGTCAGGCTGACACCCAGCGGATTGTATATGAAGCGGTCTAAGGCTTACCTGGGGACCGCTGTCGGGCGAGACGGCGAACGACACGCCAGGCAAATAGGAGGGAACCAGCGACTGGCAGAATGCATCGGCGGTATCGTAGAGGATGGATATGGGAATCCCTTGGGAATCCTCGATCACGCTCTCACCGCAAGCGTCGTAAAGAGCCTCACAGTACGAATCGCTTAAGTCGAGGGGTGGAGGGTCAGCGAGGCAATCCGCGTTTGGTCGTAGTTAGCAAGGGGGCAGTACCAGATGTAGAAAGTGACTGTCTGGTTGCCCAGCGATTGATCGATCACGACGTATTCCGACTGTCTGGGGTCGCACGACAGCCCGCAAAGCAACTTCTGCTGCTTGGCGAGACACTCGGGGAACTCTCCGAACACCGGGCTAAGTTCCTCCGTCACGTACTCCTTGATGTCTGCTGTCTCGGCTGTGGGACGAGAAGAAGCGAGGTGGTAAGCACAGAACAATGGACGAAGCAAGATCAAATGCGGGTGAATATCACATACCAGCACTGCAGCAGGAGCCGGTCGCGAACTCGGGACAGCAGGACGCATCGGAGGACGATCCGCAGGGTTCGGCCAGGTCGGAGGCAGGCCGCGGAGTGTAGCCCTCGGGCGTCTTCAGAGGACACCACGACTCGTTGGCGATGGCGACAGTGAAAGAGATGGCGTCGTTCTCGTTGATTGAGTACTCGAAGTTGTAGGTGGTGCTCGTGGAGGGGGTGAAGCACGTAGAGTAGGAACCGTCGCTGTTATCAGTGACGAGCAGCTCCGCGGCCTTGGGCGCGGCAGTATCTGTGACAGTGACGATGACTGAGTCGCCACCGATGAGCTTGGGGTTCTCGTAAAAGTCCTCAAGCTGGACGTCGAAGCAGTACTCGACGTTGGGCACGCCCGAGCGGCTCTCCTCGGTCTCCTCGCTCAGCCAGTAGCCGATACCGCTAACGTGAGAGTGGCTCGCGCTGGCGTCGCTGTTGGCTCCCTTGAAGCAAAGATCGCTGGGATTGACGACAATCGAGTAATTGTTGAAGGTCTGTGCTTCGCAGAACCTCTTTGACGTTGTGTAGCGCGAAGCGATGGTCTGCCCGGTCGAAGCGTCGAGGACGTTGCGACACGCCGAGTA
The DNA here is from genome assembly GCA_000826445.1 of Acanthamoeba quina. Classification (NCBI taxonomy): domain Eukaryota; phylum Discosea; order Longamoebia; family Acanthamoebidae; genus Acanthamoeba; species Acanthamoeba quina. The sequence continues at coordinate 8,124 of CDFN01058882.1, read as the reverse complement.
AAGATCTTGGCAAAATGGGCGGCAAATGGCGTACGATTTCTCCAGCTCATCGAGATAGAGCGCCTGTTGGGGGGCACAATACCGACCGCAGGCGAAGGTCTCGAATGCGCTGCGGCAGCTCTCATACTCGACGGATTGGCCCGAGTTTATGGAGAAGGAGCTGGAGAAGGAATCGAGGAAGCTGCGCACCACATGCGTCGATCCAGTGGTCCGACAGCACGAAGATTCGGAGAGGTGGCTACAGTAGGGTAGTGGCGAGAGAGGCTGGAGAGAAAGATGAAGAAATTCGTGAAAATTGCGCCACGGGAGATGTTGGCGTGGGAAGATGGGGACCTACCTTGGAGGGGAGAAGGCCTGGATGGGGATAGGCGCAAGTGAGGGAGGGGGCTTCGTGTGTTCTTTCCGAAAGCACAACCCAACTCTCCTCGCTGAAATCATCCAGTAGTGGTTGAGCGAAGGTGGCTCTGGTCAATAGGATTGGACCGATGGCGGTACACAGGAGGAGCAGGAGCGCGAGCTGATGCGTCCGAGTGAGGTTCCACATGACATCCCCCACTTCGCGTCACTCACCTCTTTTCTTTTCCTTCTTCTTCTCCTCCTCTGTCCCCTCTTCTCTGATCTTCTTCTCCCAAGAGGCACTCTCGAGATGTAGTCAGGCAGGCGCACCCAGCCGACCCCCAATAAAACCCGATTTTGGCGATTGGGTCATCCCTGGGGTTGCACTTGAGCGCTTACCAATTTTGGTCCTGACAACTCTATTTCGTGGCTGTTTCAGAAAAAATTTGGGCCACTTCTGTCTGGCGGGGTACAGGCAAACTAGAAGTGGTGCAGGCGATTCGAGACGGAAGGGCTGTGGAGGTGAGAGTTCGAGATCTCCCTGGGATCACAGCCCGACTTGCTGAAGATGTTGTCGAGGAGTCAAGGAGGAAAGACAAGGGAAAGATCCCTACGAGTAGGCGAGGTTGGGGGCTTGAACGCTCGAGGACGAGAGGAGAGGCAGTACGATTCGGGCGAGTCCGACGGTTCAGAGTATGAAGGGAAGATGGATCTCAGTGGGGAGTACGACGATGAGCTCATCCTAGCTGACGAGGTGGGATATCCATCTCGCCCAATTCGAGAGAATCGCAACTTGGACAGGAGCGGGGAGCGCATGTTCGACGCTAGAATAGAACGATATCGTGACGAGCGCGAGGAGAGGAGCGAGCGAGCGGATCGACGAACGAGTGGAGGTCGATCCGGGAGCTGCACAGAACGACCTGACAAGTACGGCGGCGAAAGAGAGAGGAGAGACACCGACAGGAGCAGGGACGACAAGGACTTCATCCCACGAGAAAGACGTACACCTCAACCAATCTCCAACCCAGGGTCCTCTCCCAAGACTCTATCCCCCTATCGGTCAGGGGCAGACCGAACCCGAACCATGAAGGGGATGGACGAACGAGATAGCTCACGTGGCGATAGAGACCGCGACCGCGACCGCGATAGAGAAGCGAGAGAGAGAAAGAGGAGAGAGAAGAGCAGCGACCGCGACGGACGGAGGGACCGATCGCGAGAGCTGGAAAGGGAGAAGATACCACTCGGAGGCAGGCTGAGCAGGGTGGGAAGCAGTTACACCATCAGAGACCGAGAGGAGAAAGAGGAGATGAAACCGACAGGAGGCAGCATGATCATGAACATGGAGAACCGACCGAGAGAGCGCGGGATTAGTGCAGCAGCTCGTGGCCTGAAGCTAGAAGAGAGGAAGACGGAACGAAGCGGGCGAGAAGAGCGAGAAAGGAGAGAGCGGGAGGAAGAGTTCCTTCGGAGGCGGAGGGAGGACAATCCCTACTGGGACCTCCTACTGGCGGTGGACAGTTTGTGGCAGCAAGACGAAGAGCTCGACCTCTACAACAATGGCGAAGTCATGAACGGGGTGGAGATGGTGACGCGGCGAACACGAACGCTGCCTGCCCTCGGCGCTGCCGCAGGGAATCTCACTACGCCGGTAACGAGCCTGCTGGGCAAGTACCTCATGATCCGGTGGACAGCAAAACCAAGACCAACTCCAAAAAGTTAATTTATTAATAATTTATCTGTCCAAAGAAAACCATTTCCTCTCCTTTTCCTATTTCCTCTGTTGGAAACGCAGGCAGCCGCTACATGAAGCGCTACACACCGTGCTTGTGCGCGCCTTTCAATCCTACACAAGGCGAGCCTTCATGCAGGTACGGCATTCGATGTCCAAATCTTGAACATCAATTCGTGATAATGAGCGGCTCGCTTTCGATCTTGCAGAATCTGGAGGAGATTCTCAGGTCGCCTCTCGATTCGATAGAAAGACACGTACGCGCCTATTTCCAATCGAAGATCGGCGACGAGGTCGTGACCAAGAAGCATGTAGTTGGCCTGGTACGTGTTTTGCATGAACTGCACACCCTACTGCACATCTGCTCACGTCCCCATCCGTTGCGTAGGGCACGCTTTTGACGCAGGTATGCCTCCTATTCGCGCCGTGATGTACAAGATCTCCTTCCAACGTACATCAATGTCGCATGCAGTCGCTCAACACGGGGAGATACCGAGCAGCAAGGTATGCTCCGCACTGTTACTCGAAAGCGTTTCTCATCTTCTGGCGGTTCCCCCTAGCCTGCTTCTTTCGTTGGTACAAGAGCTTGCCACTACGCCGGATAACTGCCGTGCGCTCGTGTGCTTTGGATGTACGTACTACACGATGGTCCCTCTTGCTGAGAGCTAACACTTTCTCCATGCAGCTCTTACCACACTCCACCGCCTGCTTGCCAAGGTCAGCTCGCTATCCTTCAATCCTCTGGTGGTCGAGCTATTGAAGGGTACGACTCCACCTCTTGGTCGACGTGTCTCAGGCGCTTACCTGGCCTCTCCACAGATTTGCTTCCGGCTGTGCATGAGATCGCCATCTCCTCCCTCAATGGTACGCGTGATCTGGCAAGGGTAAGACTCATGGGCCTGACGGAGCTTTTCACAGCTAAGAAGATCGCCGGCCGTGAGGTGATGCTCGCCGTCTGGGAGCTCGTTACCTGGAACTTGGCGCCAGAAGCGAAACGGAGCTCCTCATTCGCTTGGTTGGAGCTTACTGCGGAGAAGGATAAGGCCGAGATCCTAGATTCAGCGGTCGAGATCGTGAATGCCCTGCTCGAGGGCTGCAAGGAGAACGAAAGCCTCTTCTCGTTGCGTCTGAACCTGCAAGATGAGCTGTACGTCTAGTGCCTGCCTTTGCCTGTTCTATGCTTACGTTCTTCACCTCGGATTCCACAGCAAGAACATCTTTCGGCTGGTGGAGGCGGGGAAAGGTATCGATACTATCCTCTCGGTTGGCGTCACGTGATCTGAACGGCAATCTGTTGCAGATTATACGACACAGGCTATGCTCTTTGAAGTCTTTTACCGCCTGTCGCGCAAGCAGAAAACGGCTCAGCTCCTGTCAATCATGGGCAAGAAGGCGCTCGTTGTTGAGTTTGCCAAGGTCAAGAGCTCGACATTTCAGATGGTACGTACGTGAGTAGCGATTCTGCAGCCTTTGTTCTCTTACTGATACACAATCGCTATACAGAGCACGCGCAACTTCCTCATGTTCCTCAACGATTCTCTCGAGAGGAAACGGTACGTCTTGCCCATCGCTGTGATCGTCAACAAAAGCCTCTCATGTATGATCGCTGTCTTTGCACAGAGTGTTTTCGTTTCCCTTTACCAGGCTCACCCTGAACGGCGTCCACTTGTCCCAAAGTTGGATCGACTTTGGCGAGTTGGCGGTCACGTTCTACTGGAACCCTGGCCATTGCAGCGCACCCGAGGTAGGTTCACCTCCTGGACTATTCGATCGAAGTTATCTGCTGATCGTCGCCTACCAGTTGTTTCCGGACCAGGGACCTCTGCCCGTGAGAATCCCGTATGAAATCGTTACCGCCACACAAGGTAGGAGCAGCGTAAGGAGATCATTGCAAGACGAGTCTTAACCAGTGACAATACAGTAACATCCAGTCAGCTCCGGTGGCGGTTCGACGGTGACACCTTCGTAGTGGCGGAGGTAAATTATCCATTCCACCGCTTCAATTACACGTGGACGTTAACGTAGCCCTAACTATCAGATTCTGCCGTCGGGAGGTCACCACGTTCTAGACATTGAGTTCAGTCAACCCAAAGACCTGTTGGTCGTGCAGCAAGCGATCGTTCCACAAGCGGTGCGTATTAACGAACCGCGCCACTTCTGTGGATCTACTCTAACTTCGGCTGCACGATATGTAGTTGGCAGCTAGAGGCATTGGGAAGAGCGTCACAGTGAGGAGCAAGGCCTCGCGAGCAACCATGCCCCAGACGTCCACCATTCTCTCGCAAGCTTCACCGGCCGCGTACGACAGGAGGAAGTCTTTCTTCACGAGTCAGTCTTCCTGAGCGAGGAACCGACCGTTCAACAAGAGGAAGAAGCGCCGCAGCAACCCCAAGCACAGGAATCACCTCAGTGCTCTGACAAGCGAGCGCGTAGTGATCGAGAGCAGACTGCCTCTCCAACGGCGAGCGAAACGGAGAGCTCCCCTCCGGCGAAGCGTGCCAGAATCCACTCGAGCAGCAGTACCAACTCTCCTGCGACGCCACCGAGGGCGGACAAGCAGGCCAATTCAAGCCCTCCCACCTCGATGACTTCACACCTCGACTCAAAGCATGGGTCTTCGACAATGCCGTAGGTTCCTCCTCTTGGCGCTGCTTCAACATTTGCGGCATATACTTACCTGATCAATCCTGCGCAGCGATGAAACCATGCACATGCTGCGTTCGCTTCAGCAGCTATTGAATGAAAAGGTCGTCGAGAATGAGCTCAAGCACAAGCTACTCTGCCAAGGCATGAATGACGTCGACCACCACCTCACCACCCTGTGGGACGGAGACACTCAAAGGTTTGCTGTGTCACCTTCTTCTCCTTTAGTTGCGCCTCACGCGTGCTTCCATCCTCGATTACTCAACAGAGAGAGTCTTCTCACCCAACACGGGCAAGCGCTCGAGGTTCTCGAGAGACAGTGCCTTAGTACAACTGCCCCCCAGTCCTTTATGCAGTGTCAGACCACTTGTTTGTGCTAACGCATCACCACAGGCACGATACGCGATATGAAGAGAGAGCAGGAGGCCTACAACGCCAAGATGAACGCCAAGATCCAAGAGCAATTGAATGGGTGGGTCGCGCTGAGAGAGAACATGACCACCTTCTCGCTGCAGATCAAGAGCCTGGGTTCGTACGCGCATGCTCCCCGTCAGTCCCGAACACATGCGTCACTCACCCTTCTTCGCGTGACCAACCAATGTGGACCCACAGAGCTCGAGCAACAACAAAAGAAGAAGAAGCTGAAGACGTTGGTGAACGAGAAGAAGGTCCAACTGCTCACGTCGAGCGAGAGGTTAGCCCAATAAATCGCGAATTCAGGATACGAGAGAGAAACCATTCGAGAAAATCGGCTGCGCCCCCTCGCGAAGGAAGCTCCGCCGAGGAGGATGGAGCTGTCTCTCGAGACACCGCTCCTCCCGAAAAAGAAGACAAGCCAGCTCGTTGAGCACCTGGAAGACCCCGACTTCCGAGAGGTATGGATCGCCTTCCTGAAGAAGACCTACTGCTACGAGAACATGATGTTCTACGAGGCTGTCGAGGACTACCAGTCGAGCACGAGTGCCGAGAGGGTAAGGCTTGCGCGTCTCATCTACGGCAACTTCATCGATGAAGGAGCAGAGAATCAAGTCAATCTGAGCAACCAAGAAAGAAGGCCGCTCGCCGAGACCATCATGCGCCTCGCCCAGGCCACCGACGTATGCCCCACACTGCTTGATACTAGTCGCACAACGTGCACTTACTTGTCGCCGACGCCATGAAGGAGCTCACACAAGCTGAGCTTGCCAAGAACGACCTGTTCGACAAAGCCCAGAAGAGCATCCTACTGTTGATGCAGACAGACTCTCTCACAGCCTTCTTCAAGAGCCCGCTCTACAAGCGGCACTTGAAGGAGAAGGAAGCTGGTGCGGCCATCAACTCTGTAGTGTGGTTGTGCGACACTACCAGCCTCCTCTTGGACACTGACTCCATCCCTGCTCCTTCGTCTCTCGCAGAAGGGAAGCAGCGTCTGCTTCAAGAGGAAAAGGAGAAGATGTCCGAGTGGATGAAGGGCATCACCCAACAAGACGAGCCCGGGTGCGATTGCTCGAACCTGTTCGTGTGGTGTTGCTGCTGTTGCTACTGGTGCTGCATGCCCTCCTACGAGCCCTAAGCCCGACTAGAAGAAGAGGTAAACCCGCTCAACTATTGTAACATAGAAGCTCGCAGGGGTAACTTGTTGAAGAATTGATTCTTCATTGGTATCATCATCATCATCACGTAGAGCAAGCTTACACCTTTACGACGAGCTTGCCCGTGTTCTTCCCCGAGAAGAGCGAGTTGAGCGCGGAGGGCAGCTTCTCAAAGCCCTCCACCACTGTTTCTGCGTACTTGAGCTTGCCTACGTTCGAAGGGAGTCAGAGTCGAGAACTCCTCTCAGTCTGAAGAAGAAGAACAGGAAGAAGAGAAGAAGAAGAAGAAGAAGAAGAGCACCTTCGGAGAGCCAGGGGACCATCTGCTGGAGCATCTCGTCCATCCGGTCACTGTAGTCTCGGGCGAGGATGCCCTGAATGGTGGCCCGCGTGTAGAGGATGCGGTGAAGGAAGCGAGGACCCAGCTGAAAAGACGACGAGCTGCGGTTAGGCCACGAAGGAAGGGAACGCGACACAGCACACACGCGGCAGGTGCGCACCTGAGGATTGTCGAGGTGGCCCTCGTACTGCGAGATCTGCCCGCAGATGATGACCCTCGCGAAGGTGTTGATGAGGTGCAGGATGATGGCGTCCGTGATGATGCCGCCCACGTTATCTACAGAGAGTGCGCCGATCAGAGAAAGGATCGAAGAGGGAAGGGGGGGGGGAGGAGGCCAAGATACCAAAGTAGACGTCGACGCCCTTGGGGCAGGCCTGCTCGAGCGCCTGGCGCGCGTCGTCCACAGTCTTCCAGCCCTTGTAGTTCAACACCTCATCGGCGCCGAGCTCCTCCTTCAACCACTACGCTCCGGAGCCCTCACGCGTGAGACCACCGCACACGCACGCGCGCGCACACGCACGCACCACCGCACACAACCCATTGAAAGTGATCCGCATACCCGGAGCTTGTCATCGCTGCCTGCAATGGCGACGACGCGGCAGCCTCTGATCTTGGCCAGCTGATGATAGCCGAACAGGACGAGAACAAGCAAGTCAGGATCCACACTTTGGAGCCTGTGCGTGTGTGTATGTGCGTACCTGGACGACGATGGAGCCAACGGCGCCGGCGGCGCCCGACACCACCACGGTCTCGCCCGCCTTGGGCTTGCCCGCCTCGTAGAGCCCGAAGTAGGCCGTGCGGCCGGGCATGCCCAGCACGCCCAACGCGTAGGAGTACGGCGCCACCTGACCAGGCACCCAACCGCACGCGCAGTTGTGAGTTCAGTGCTAACAACACGACACGTTGTGTGAGTGTGTGTGTGTGTGTGTATGTGCGGTGCAAGCTCACCTTGGGGTCCCAGTCGATCTTGCGGCAGGAGGCGGCAGGCACGACGGCATGGGTCTGCCAGCCCGAGTAGCTCAACACGACGTCGCCCTTCTTGAGCCTGCCCGTTGTGTCCTGGTGGTAGCACTCTCGAGTGAGTTGTGGTGCGTTTGGCCAAAGGCTGCGCGTGTGCGGTGTGCGTACGTTGGAGACGAGCACTTCGGCCACGGCACCAGCGCCTTGAACCTTGTTCAGCGGGTGAGGCGCCTCCCAGGTGTTGGTCGCCGCCTGTGAACGACGCGTTAGTAGGGGAAGAGCCAAAGGGCCCTTGCAAACAAACCTGCTGGATGCGCATGTAGGGGTCGACGGTGATGAAGAGGGCCTTGAGCAGCACTTCGCCCTCACCCGGCTGCGGCACGGGTGCCTCCACCAGCTTGTAGTGCTCCTCTGTCACCTCGCCCTGGGCACACCGTCAAAGTAGGTAGTGCGTTGAGATTAGATCCTCCACGCACCACAGTGGAAGCTTTTGGGCAGCCTCACCTCAGGTCGCTTGACATAGATCCACTGCTTGTTGGCCTCGC
>CDFN01058852.1:2934-13157 GCA_000826445.1 Acanthamoeba quina | reverse complement strand
TGCCACAAAGTTCAGTGCCTTGGTCGGTCGCTTCTCCTGTCCCGCTCGCGCTCCCGCTCCCTGCTGCGGCCTCGCGGCTCCCTTCGCCTGTCGCGGTCCCTATCGCGGTCTCTCCCGCGGTCGCGGTCCCTATCGCGGTCCCTATCGCGGTCGCGGTCTCGGTCTCGGTCGCTGCTTCGGTTGCCTCGTCGATCTCGGTCGCGGTCGCGGTCTCGATCCCTGCTCCGGTCAGGCGGCCTCTCGTCGGCCGCCTTGGCTTCGCTGCTGCGCGACCGAGACCGCTTCTTCGCCGGTGCCGCCGCCGAGCCGCCCTGGTCCGCCTCCCTCACGACCGCGCCGTCGTCATCGCGCGGTCGCTTGCCTCCCGTTGTCGCCTCGCGGGGGGTTGGTGCGGGCGCCGGCGAGTCCTTACCGCTGGGACTCGCCACGCTGGCGAACGCGAACGTGACCTCGGGCGTCTTGACCGCAGCCGCGGGCACCGGGGACTGGACCAGGCCGCCGCCGCCGCCGCTGGTGCTGCTGCTGCCATTGGCGGCTTGGGAGAGCCCTCCACCAGGCTTGACGTAGAGGCCCAGCACCTCCTCGCAGATCTCCTCGATCTCTGCGAGTGTCAAAGAACGAAAGAGAGAAAGAGGGAACAGAGGTTAAAAAGAACGAAAGCGAAAGGGCCGAAAAAGAGAGAAGACGGCGGCGTACGTTCAAAGCTGACTTCGAAGAGTTCCCACCACGGCGGGGACTCGGGCAGCGGCAGGCGGAGGAGGCGGGCGGCCATGTAGATGGCCGCCGTGGCCACCACCTCGGCTGAAAAGCGCAGGCACACCGTCGTCCGCAGGCTGTCGTTCAGAAAATTCCAGGCCTTCTGCGCAAACTCTCTGCGCGTGCGCACGCGTGCGATTAGATGTGTGTGTGCGGTGATGCGTGCGGTCGAGTGCGAACGTACCTGTCGTTCTCTGATCCGAGCACGCGAAGGTAGGAGAGGATGAACTTGTGCGGGTGGTCGATGGCGACGTGGAACCCCAGCTTGGAGAGCATCGCCCTCTCCGTACTGATCAGCTCCTGCTTCATCCGCCAGTATTCCTGCGTGTGCCGTGTTGCGTGTTGCGTGTGCGGTGAGCGTGTGCGGTAACTAAGGAATGCGTGGTATGTGCTCCGACCGTACCGTGGAGCCGACGTCGAGGAAGGGCACCGGCGGGTCCCGCCCGCGGTTCTCCAAGTAGTGGAACACGGCCAGGATGTCGCGCATCTGCTTCGGGCTGTCCTCCAGCTTGGCCGCCAGGAACAACGCCGCCAGCGCTATTTTCTGTGCGCACGCAACGCGACACGCGCACGAGCACGACCGCACACACCGCACGGGTGAGTGTTAAGGGCGCGTGGTGCGAGAAGGGCGCGTAGTGGGGGGGGGCACGTACCTGGGGCGTGTCGGCGCGGAAGGAAGCCAGGAGGTAGTAGCGATGGAACAGCGTTTGCGCGGTCGCTATGACCGCCTGCGGCCTGCAGAGATTAAAGAAATCAATCAATTAATTAATCTGGCAAAGGTCTGCGTAGCAATTACTTATCATTATTTATAAATGATACGAATGATTTAAAGATTAATAAATCGGGGGGGCGCGGTACAAAACAAGCATGATTCCGGCTTCGTTGATGAGCTGGCACCCCCACACTCGATACTTGTTCTCCGTGGCGGCATCTATTCCATCTTTGCGCGATGGGGTGTCCCCGAGGCCGTTGATTAGCTCCCCTCGGTCCATCGGCAATCTTGCGCAATTGATTTAATTTTCAATTAACAAATTTTTTTGTTCTATTTTCTCTTTGTTCCTCTGACTTGAAAAAAGGAGAAAATTCTGAACGCCTTCCTCCGCCTTGGCCAAGAAGGAGCTGCAGTGGCCTCTCTGGTAACTTCATCACCGTCATTTCGCTTCTTCTCCTGGTCAGCTCAACAACGCGATGGCCTTGGGCAGCTGACTCGCGGAAGCAGAACTTGATAAACCTTCTTGACGGTAGCGATAAAGGTTTTTTTTGGCTTCTAACAACTTTAACAACGAGAACACCACATCAACACGTGATGAGCTCTAGTACGATACAAGTGGGCACACTGCCGCGCGCGTCCGCCACCGACTCACAGTCACGCCCTCTCCCGGCTCCTCCCCCTCCCTGGCTCTCTCACTCACTCTCCGCGTCCATCCAAAATTGGCTGCAGCTCTCTCTGTCGCGAGACGAGCGTCGTCTATGGCAGTCGTTCGCTGTCCTAGTTTCCCTTCTGCACATGACACACGACACACGACACGACACGCGTCAAAAAAACAGGTTGGCATGCACAAGGCCTGGCGGTGGGGTGGGGTACCCGGGATGGCGGAGCGCCCAGCGTTTCCAGTTGCTTGAAGAGCTGCTGCGTCTTGTCGAACTCCTTGTCTGCGAGGCGTAACAAAAGGAGAAAAAAAAAAAGAAAGAAGAAGAGCGAAAGCGTCAACATAAAGCGAGGCAGGCGATAGTGTTTGGGGGGGGGGGTAGCAGGCAGGGTTAGGTTACCCGACATCACGCCGCTTTCCCGCTCCTCCCTGACGGCCTCTCTGCAAGCGTCGCGGAAGTTCCAGAGGAGGCCGTGCAGGAAAACGATGTCGTCCAGGTCGAACAGCGTCACGTCGAAGCTGGACTGAATGGTCACGTGCTTACAGTCGGCCCAGTCCTCTTCGCCTGCAACCAACCAAGTAGGGAAGACGCGTGGGGGTCAGTTGTGCGTCGTCGTTGCGCGCCAAGCGACAAGGGAGGCTGAATGGTACCAGGCTTCTTGTTGGGGTCGCTGGCGACTCGAAGCAGGAACTCGTTCATGACCTCGAGGTTGTCTTCTACGAACGAATTCACACAGACCATGTGCGGCTCTGGGTAGGTAATAAGAACAACACCAAGTACGGTGAGTTCACTGCGCATTCCTTGCATTCTAGCGACAGCGGGGGGTGTACCCTTGACGCCAAACTCGATGCCGTTGGAGAGGTTCTGGATGAGCTTGGTGAGCATGATGAGGTTCCTCCTGGCCTTGGGCGATGGGCTCTTCCCGAGCGGCAGCATGCCGTAGGATTCCGGCGCCACCAGCGACGGATTGATCAACCTAATAACACGTGCCGTGTGTCGTATGTGAAGCGAATTGGCATGAGAGACCAGTCAAACAAGGACTTGAGATGAGAGGTCAGGGCTCACGCCGGCGTACCTGAGCATGATGAAACCGCCGATGAGCGAGGTCTCCTTGTCGGGGCACGTCTTGCGCGCGCACTCGCCGATGAAACCGGCCATGGCCCTGATTTCGCGGGGAATGAGGGCCACCTTCTCGTCGGAGGTGATGCGCCGCAGTAGGTTCGTGGCGTGCGTGAGCAGGTCCTTCCTGTTCTTCTCCGCGGCGGCGTGCGCCACGTCCGGGTCGTCGGAAATTTTCCTGTAGGGCCAGACGTGTTGATAATATTATTATCTCAAAAAGAAAAGAAAAGGGCTCGACGCACAGAAGGTGTGGCACGTACGTGGGATCGAGTTCGAACGAGACAGTGTCGCTCAAGACGAGTTCGGTGACTGCCTGTCCGACGACCTGGTTGAGATAGTCCTGGCCGATCTGGCGCGAGAAGGTTCCTGTCACCTTGCTCGCAAGGCAGTTGCCTGTCGAGCACATCCACATACACACGGCAAATCGCAACGGTCAACAAAAGTTGCATGATACATCGCGCAAGTGTTGAGCACCCTAAATACATCACTTACGCCGGCACCACCAGAGAGGGGGGGAGCAGGAATCGAACGTACCGCGAAGGACCGCCGTCGATTGCGCGTTCTTGTCGAATTCGGCTTCGATGAGGCTTCGAATGATGGGCATGGTGGTGCCGAGAGGAATGGAAAAATTGATCACGATCTGTTACGACGCACACCATAACAATACCGGTTAGAGAAAGAACAATAACTGAGGGCTCGCGTCGCGAGGATTGTAGCGCGTGTGCGGCGGGGGGGGGGGGCGGAACGCACCTTGGCCAGGCGGTCGTAGTCGGGCTTGTCGGCGTTGAGGGCGAGCGTCCGGGAGAAGCTTGGAACAGGAGCAGACATAATTTTCAATAGGTAAGGCTCAGTCCGTCGACCAGAATTGTTATTGCTTGTGTCTGAACAACTAATTGGTATTGCGTTGTTTGGAAAAAAAGCGTGATGTGATAGCGACAGCGATTGCGTCGATAAGACCGACAGATGACGGCGTCAGTACCAAAGCTCTCAGATATATATACACACAAACAGTATGTATATATACGCGGAGAGAGATGGATACGTGATACATATTTGGGGTGGGCCGTTGRYTTTTGATGGATAGTTCATGGATGATGTGATCTGGATATTGCCTTTGGATAGTGGTGCGTGAGGTTACGTACATGTGAACCTCGTTGAAGAGTATGACCATTCGCTCGTATTTCTTCAGCCGGGCGATGCGCTCTTTTTCCTGGGTTGTGTGTGGCGTGCATTACGGTGTGAGTGGGAGAAGCGCTGCGGTGCTCCTGGTCGATTGGTTGAGCCACGCGCGAGCCTTGACTTACCTCGGTTCTCTCCTGGCCATTCATGGACCAGGTCTGTATGAGCTCGACGAGCTCTTCCCTGTTTTCCGCCTGCGCGATGTCCAGTGGCGATTGCCCTTTCGCGTTCTGGATTGTCTTGTCGGCCCCGTACCTGATGAAGGAAGGAACCAAGAACGAGAACATGGTGGCGGTGTGAGCTGAGCCCCGCGTGGAGTGGAGTGGGAACGTACTCGAGCAGCGACTGCGCAATCGTCGCTTGACCCAACATGACGGCGTAGTGCAGCGGGGTCTCTCCGTTTCTGTCACGCGCCAAACGCGTAGGGGAGATAACGATTAATTCATTGAAAAAACAATAACATTTGATTACATGAGAAGTAGAACGCCCGTACTTATTCTGATGATTGATGTTGGCGCCGCTCTTGATGAGGAGGGCGATGGCTCGCTCGTTGCCGACTCGCGTGGCTTGGTGGAGCGGCGATTCGCCCTTGAAGTTCTCTCCATTCAGATCGGCCTTGCGTTTAATGAGCAGCTGAAGAATGAATCGTGATGGAAAATGGGTGAGCTGGGCCTAGCGATAGACTTACGAAAAGTCCTGATTGGGGGGGGGGGCTTCGGCACCTTGTAGATCTCAGTCAGAGTACGAATGTCCTCTGATTTGTTGGCAGATTGGCGGACGAGGTAGTGCAGGGCAGTCGTAGAGTCAATGTTGGGCGCGTTGACATCTACTCGCTTGTGCTGGAGCAGGTATCGGCAGATATCGAGGTTGCCCCTGCTGCCGGCAAGCACCAGGGGGGTGCATTTCGTCTTGTTCTTCTGATCGTTTACATCGGCAGACTTGGAGACGAGGAATTCGACGAGTTGCAGGTTGTTCTTCTCCGCGGCGATGTGCAGGGCCGTGAATTGCTCCTCGTCTCTCCAATTCTGAAGTAGCCGGGCCGTTCCCTTGTTCATCTTATTCACCTTCTTCCATTTCTTGAGCACCTCGTGCACCTGCTGGACCTCCCCGCTGAGTAGCGCACCATGGAATTGCTCCAGCAGGGCTTCTGTGCTCAATCCTCCATCCACGGCTTTGCTCATCGTTCGTTTACGCCTGAGTGTCAATCGCCCCTCTTGTTGATGATTTTTGTCTTGCTGTTCCGTCGCGCTTTCAGGCTTATCCATCCGACCAGGTTACACGAACCCGCGTTTAGATGCTGAACTCGTTCAAATCCTAATCCGTTCGAAATCGACGAACGAAGACCACACTTCCACAAGGTGCGTTTCTCGAACTGGTCACGCCCCAGCAAAAGAAATTGATTGTGTCGACATTAAAACGACAATTCATTACCCGAAAATAAGGTGGCGAGAAAATGAATTTCTCTATCAGTCCAGAAGGAAATAGGCAAAAGGAAAAAAGAGATCACCGCTTGGCGCTTCCATTGTAAAGCTAAAGAAATGGCGGACGAGAACAGGAGGGACTTCCCCGAGTACGAGGTAATTCATGCCGCTCCAGGGTAGTTATGGCGAAGGGGATAGTTTTTCTTGCTTGGCGCCTGAGCGAAATTGAGTTTAATTTGCCATTCGTTTCCTGTAGGCTTGGACCAAGAAGCAATCCGCCTTTGCTAGGTGGGCTATCCGGACCAGGACGGCCATTGCCCATCAGGATGAGGCCAACAACGCTGAGTATCTCCGGCAGGTCGCTAAAAACATGATCAGAATGTACCCCCCCCACCACAGTCAACCGGACGATTATGCAGCACTATTGCCATCTGTCTCTTACGGATCAAATCTCTCGTAATCTTTCGTTTACTCGCGCAGGAAGGAGGAGAGCTACCTGTGGAGCAGCTCCATTCAGCGGCCCGACGACTACTACAAGGTTCGCTCATGTCATCGCTCGTAGGGTGGGCCAGTGCAGTTGGTTCTCTAGCTCGTGAGGCTAACCTGTAGTGTCATCCTCGCAGGGTCGTTTCCCCCTGACCGGCGCGTACAGGGACCACGGCATGTTCAAGAGCCCCTATGAGATCCGCGCCAAGGGTGCGCACACGCACAAACCACCAACGCGACTCAACGCAACGCAATGCGACACGCACTCGCACACAAATAACACACAGCACGCGACTGTTACTGATGCTGGTCTGTGCTCATGTACAGAGCTGCGAGGCGAGCTGATTAGGTGGAACCACTGGCACTCGTGGGACCTCAAGCCGTCGGCGACGACGAGCTACCCCAAGCCGCCCGCCAAGTACGACCCGCTCAACCCGACCCGCCCCAACATCCGCAAGCAGCGCCTCGAACGCGAAGCCGCCCACTAGTGAGTGCGCTCCGCTCGCCTGCCTCGCTTGCGTGGTCTTCATGAGACAGTGTAATGCTGCGTCTTCTCTCCACACAGCAATAAAACCACTCAAGCACCTCAACGAGCCGGCGGGCCGGTCCGCGCCACCAAATAGAACCGTCCTCGCCTTGTGTGTGTGCGAGTGCAGGTCGTGTTCGTGCGCTTTGTCGGCAGGTGCGGCGCGGGAGGAAATATCCGGGCACGCGAAAACCCAACGCCCCTCCGGAAAAGAGCGCGGTTGACTCTGTGGAGCCCTCTCTCTTTGCCTCATCTTCGCACTGGAGATCAGGTACCGGATGAATGGAAGCCCCAGGGTTGCAGTTGCTTAACGCGATATGTGCCTCACCCTGTTGTTACAGGATGCTTGACTCTGAAGATGTTGATGTGGCCCTCATCTCGCACGATGTCAGGGCAAAGCCTGGAGCCAAGCGGCCTGCCCAGTACAACTCCTTTGTAGCATGTACGCTCGCTGTCCCTCCACTSGTCGCAATCACGATCTTACAAATRTTGAATCTTCATCTTCATCTTCTACGATTTCCAATCTTCTCATCTTTTCTTTGCCGATCGGCTMAGGTGCCTTTTTGGTAAACTACGCRCTGGGCGTGGGTATGCTGGGCACGCCCTACGCCTTCGCCCAGTCTGGCCTGGTGCTGGGCGTCGCCTTCATGGTGGGCATCACCTTCATCGGCGTCATCACGGCCATGTGGATCATCGACGTACGTCGGCCCTAGACCGCCCGCACTGCACCTTCTTTGCTCACGTCTATCTTCTTCCTTTGTTTCCAGGCGTCTGCGCGAGCAAACGCGCTCATGGCGGCCGCTGCGGAAGAGGAGAGCGCGATCGTGGCCGATCCCATGGGCCTTACCTCGCCCATCAACTCCACCGAGCAGTGGATCGCTCCCCCATCGTACATACACTGGCGCCTTACCACATGTTTTCGACCATCCAAACCACCTTGAACGCTCGACTTCGAGTTGTGTAGAACTCACGGCTCTCTTCTATACGTGGTAGGTATGGCGCGGGGCCTGCGTTCCTCATTATCACCAAGTACGAGAACAACGAGCTGTGCCGCATCTTCCTGGGCTGGTCGGGCAAGCTCTTTTACGAGCTGTGCCTGTTCTGCTACCTCTTTGGCACCCTGTACGCACTCGCCACCGATCATGACCTCATCGGCCACCCCTTCTGGGAAGGCTCTCTAATGTGATTTCCGCGTTCGGCACGGCTCAGGTGGTTGTACGGCGTTGTGGCAGCCACCTCGCTGACCACCTACGTGCCAGTGGTGGGCATTACCGCGGGCGTGACGTGGTGCGTCTGGGAAACTCCTTTTCAAGTGCGGGCAGCGCTCGCGACAGCGCGCAGCTAACAACGATCCACTGCTTCTCCCAGCAACATGGACAATTCGAGCATCCCCGACGATTGCCAGTACGCTTACTGGCTCTGGGTCGCCATCATGGCCACACTGGTTATCCCCACGTCCTGCATGGACCTCACCGACCAGGTTTGCTTCAACCCTACCAATCTACACGTATAGCAGAGAGCCCCCTAACATATCGTCCGTGGGCGCACAGGTGATTCTGCAAGTGACGATGTCGGCCTTCCGCTTCATCGCCACGGGAATCATCTGCGCCTCCACGGTGGTCGCCATGGTGCGAAGCCCCATCGTGCCCGAGGTCTCGGGTCCGCCCTACTTTGCCTACACCACCCTGGCCGATGCCTCAGGTAGCCCATCTCCTCAATGATTGAGTTCTGTGTGCGGGTGCCTGAGCAGTGTTGACACAAATCGGGCGCGCGTCGCTATTGCAGGCTTCGGGTTGATCCTCACGACGTCGATCTTCGCGCAGCTCATCCACTACGGCGTTCCGGGCATCGTGCAACCGGTCAAAGACAAGTCCAAGGTGCCCACTCCTTTCGATTCGCTCAACCGCTCCGATTTTCTTCTTGTGCGGCAAGCTCACCCGTACCACTTCATTCCATTCATTCCAGCTGCTTATGATATTTTCGGTGGGCTGCACAGCCACCATGTTCGTCTACCTTGGCATGGGCGTCCTCTGCTCCATGTACTTTGGCAGCCACGTACGCACACAGGCCTTCTTTCTGACGGCGTTCTTGCCCTTTTATTGATATCTCGTCGACTGCCTGCAGACCAAGCAGCTCGTCACGCTCAACTGGGTCAACTGGAACGGCGACTTTTACATCAACGACCAGTGCGTGTCCCCCATCGGTTCCCAGCCCTAATCGTGGCCACAGGCCAACAACACTCACGCGAATGATGGGGAACAGTTTCCACAAGGAGCTGTGGGCCACCATCATCTCGTATGTCGTCATCCTCTTCCCGGTGGCCACCACCACCACCGGATACCCCCTCATCGGTACTCTTTTCCTGCGGCCATTTGCTGCGCATGTGGCTCAGTATATTAATAATGGCACTCTACGTTCATTATTGCAGCCATCACGCTGGGCAACAACATGTACGCGGGGCTGCCCCATTCGTGGACCAACAACATGAAGTCCGTGCGCATGCGCATCCTGTGCCGCCTGCTCGCTGCCGTCCCGCCGCTCATCGGCGCCGGCTTCCTGCGCGAGGTCGCCCTATGTACGCAAACAACAGCCTCCAATCACGCCTGACGCTCGCTAACGTGCGACATGGCTGCAGTGATTCAATTGACCGGTTTGTCGGGATTCTTCATCGGCTACATCATTCCCGGTTTCCTTCTACATTTCGCAGTCAAGGTACCTTGCTCTCGCCACTAGCTTGGCCGCTCCCTGTTTCTCACCACTGTCGTGTGTGTGGTGTCGTGTGCCGTGTATATAGGCGTGCAGGGAGAAGTGGGGTGAGGCTGGTGAGCGCACGCCCTACACATGGCACTTCTCGCATCCCTTCTACATTTGGACCATCGTGCTCGCCATCTTCCTCGGCTTCGTCTTCACCGTCATCGAGCTCTTCATCGGGTCTAAGTACGGCTTTTAGACACATTGACGAACAACAAAGGCCAAAACCAAGCTTCCCAGACCCGGTTCACGACACACACGCACACACAATGCACAACACACGACACACGCACACGCACGCACACACACACACGACACACAGCTGGCGCGACGTGGAATTGCCTCTGGCTGTGATAGGCAACCGTTACATTCCATTAGCTGCGACTTACCTAATCTGAAATGTTCCGTACGTAACCGTCACATTCCATCCTACGGCCGCCTTACCTAATTCGCCTTTTTGCAGTTCGCAGTGGCAAAGTGCCGCCGCTTCACTTGAGCAGAAGGAGAAGGAAGTTCTACGAGGAGGAGGCGGAGGAGAAAGAGAAGTGGCTGACTTGATAGGAGGCCTGGCGCGTGCTGTATCTCTTCTTGTTCCTTATTCGAGGGACGAGAAC
>CDFN01058812.1:0-10608 GCA_000826445.1 Acanthamoeba quina | reverse complement strand
CGTCGACCACCTGCTCCAGGAGGTCGACCTCCTGCTGGAGGCGATTGCGCCGACGCTCCAGTTGGACGGGGAGGTCGTCGGCGTCATCATCGGCATCGAGTACCCGTCGGGTCAGGCGGCAGGCGCTGCACAGGAGATCAAAGTTGTGCAAGCCAGAGGCCGCGTCGAGATAGGGCGCCGAAGGGTCGCTGGCCTCGCGACGGTGCACCGCCACCGGCACGGCCGTGTCGGCCCCCCTGCCGTCGGCGGCGACGCGGGACCCATTTGCCGGCTCCGATCCCCCGAGGGCAACCCGGCAGCGGGCGCACCTGGCGGCCTGCGCGCGGTACTGCTGGGCCAGCGCCGAGGCCGTGAGCGCTTCGCGAGGCCCCGCGCCGCGGGCGCGACTCCTCTGCTGGCAGCGGCGAGCGTGGCCCTCGAGCGCCCACTCTAGCGGCAGCGCCTCCCAGCGTGCGTGCGTGGTGGGTTCGGACATTTGAGTTGTGCGTTGTTGTGTGGAGGTGCGGCAAGGCGAGATTTGGACCGCATGGGTGACGGGCCGGCAGAGACAGGGACGGAATGGCGCGACTAGGTACGTGTGCGCGGGATGTTGAACTTTGTTCTCGTTTGCCCCTCCGTCGTGGGAGACCGATCGCCGAGGGTTAAGACCTAGAGACACCAAACGCGACCCCCCCCCGGCGCAACTGCTGGCCTCCACTCCGCCAAACTCGCGATGCCAGCCAGTCCGATCTTGGAACAGTTGCTTCCCGCCATCGAAGGTTCTCCGGCCTCGAGATCGACTGCAACCTCATCCTCCTCTT
The DNA here is from genome assembly GCA_000826445.1 of Acanthamoeba quina. Taxonomy (NCBI): domain Eukaryota; phylum Discosea; order Longamoebia; family Acanthamoebidae; genus Acanthamoeba; species Acanthamoeba quina. The sequence continues at coordinate 9,808 of CDFN01058812.1, read as the reverse complement.
CCCCATAACTTCACATTCGTAAAATCGATCATTAAAATGCTCACTTTGTCCCCCCTTCCGGATTGTGGAGTCTTGGCGGAGAAACTCCACCTCCCCTGACGGCATTGTGGGTGCGGGAGGGAGACAATGCTACACGTGCGCGATTGAGTTGACTGGCCTGTAAAGCATGAGGTGACCAGGCTTCTGCTTTGCCTTCACAGCGCCCACTGGGAATGTCTGTTCAACATTGGCATTGATCCTATATCACATCTCCCACAGCCAGCGCTCTGCTAGATGATGTCGTGATTGGCTGCTCTGCAATGGCCTGGATGGACAAGGGTCGTTGATCAAACAAAGATCTACCGCACAGGGATAGCAAGTCTGGCGGAGACAGAGACAATTGACGTCCGGTTGCCGTGTGGGACGTTGCAAGGCCCACCCGCTGCTTGGCGCTTCTGCTAGAATGGGCCGCCTGTCTGTTGCTTGTACCGGTGCAGACCGCGCTCATGATGGCGCCAGCACGGCGAAACAGCAAACAAGACTCGACCACAGGGTACTATGAGCCCAAGCAGCGTAGTTGGGGGAGAAAAGGAAAGAACGAAAAGAAAAGAAAACAAGTTGTCGAAATCTGTTCTTTGCCTCCTGACGAATGGAAGGCCGCCTATCTTATTAGCGCCCCCATCGAATCTTGATCCGCCTCAGCGGCGTCTTCTTACCACCCAGCACCCATCTTACCGACAACTTGTCGGTTGTTGACGTCATCAGATCAAACCAACCCAATTTAAATCGAAAGCAAAAATCAGATCGAATCCACGCGGTCCGCCCGTGAGTCCCGGCGGCCGCGTTGGGAGTCGAACGCGTAGCAGTACGGGGCCAGAGTCGCACCTACCGACGACGAGGTCCCACAACCGGCACGGGAGGAATGATGCAGTTCTGGAAGGAGAGCGACTTGTAATAGACGTCGTACTCGATGGGCATGAGGCGGCTGCCCCTGTTGTACCCCGCCAGAAAAGGGAGAAGACGTCACCATGAATGCACCACTACGTAGGTTCTCTGGCACGGACGGCTTTCCCCGAACCCGACCGGCAAGGAAAAAAACACCGGTCATCCGCTTTGGAAAGGCGCCCCCGACCTCCTGCGCCAGGTGGCCACCACAAAAGGGACGGAATGGACAAGACGGTACATGTGCTCACGGGAGTATCAGAGTCCTGGTGAATCGGCAAACCGCTGCGCAACCCTCTCCACGTTCACATGGACCAGTGGGAGGACACACAGAGGCCTGGTTCTCCAGTACCCTCACCCGCGGTCCGCGTGTCTGGCAAAGCAACCAAGGAGGAGGTCTATCGAGAGTGGCAACAACGGAGTGCTCGCCATTGTCGACCGAGGCCACCACCTTTTGAGACGGCGACTGGGGCGGGGCGGCAAGGACGGGGCTGCCTGTGTGCAACGAGCAGAGGGAAGAGGCAGCGACCAGATGAAATCCCGATGAGATCTCAATGGCTCTGAACAGAAACCATGAATTCTCCGACCGTTCAGCGAGCGGCAACAAAAAACACAGTGTGGGCCAATCACGCCCTCCTCGGGTCCCTTCCGCTGAGAGCAATTAATCAATCAATTAATCAAGAACCTCCCTTTTGTATCCTGGTGGGCGACAGGATATCTTGTGGGGCCGACTCCCGTCCTTTGGTGGGGGTTTACGGGTTACCCGTTCCTTGACGTATTCCCCCACGATACCGACGAAACCACGGGGTTCATAGCAGAGTACTACAAGTAGCCGCCGCGCCGGGTGCGTGAGTCCCCACACTCCAACGTGACACTGTGTCGGACTGGCGGACCACATGCAAGAGCGCCGCCACTGGCTTGGGAGAGGCATCGCGGCCAACGATGCAGTGGAGGAAGAGCCCAGTGTTGGACATGACGCTGGGTCGCTCCGATCGGTGTCCCCTCGCCCTACAAACAATAGTCTCTCGTGTTCACGTTTTTTCATTCTTTTATTCGCTCTCTACTCCAAATACATCTCTTTCTCTCCACTCCCCTGTCGCCTACACATTTCCTGCTACAACACAAAAGCCCCTTCCACTCCCGGGCTGCCACGTTCTCTTTGCAACCCTGGCAAGCCCGTGGTGGAATCGGCTGGAATTGGCAGGTTGAGGGCATCGCCCACAACCACCAGCAGGAGCCGCCAAGGTGGCCAACAGAGAAGAAGGCGATCGCAGGCAGTGGAAGTGGCGGAGACTGACGCCTGGCCGACAGCCTCATCAACTCGCCGGGACACCTCAGAATCACACGTAAGTGCCTCTCCTGTGCCATTACTGCGATAGGGTATCTCGCTCCTGGGAGCCCGGTGATGAATTCCGGAGGCGCAGAGCCTCTGCGCGTGCATGTGCTGTCCAAGGCCAAGGAACAAGGCCCACAAGTGCGTCCGTGGATAGTGCTTGCTTATGGCTAGTTGCCTAATAGTCGGCCAAGGGCCTCAGTCAGTTGGTTTAGCGCAGTTAAGAAGCCGAATGCGACTGCAGTCGCTGTTGGCCACGAGTACACGCAATGGTTCTCACAAGCGTGTTGGACGCTCCTGATGGCGTTGGGCCATGGTGGCAAGGTCTAGTTGATTGCTACCCTCCAGGCCGATGTGATGGTCGCCCTTTGCCCCTTTCAAAGATCAGTGGAAGGGTATGAGCTTGAGATGCAGAGGCCCTCCTTGCCTGATACGGCCCCAGACTCGATGACAGACCCATCAATGTGCAATGAGTTGTCTTGCATGGTGTAGCTGACCCAGTGGACCTTGTACTCATGGCTGCTCTTCAGGTTGTGGTGGCAGATGATGGCCTTGACCTCATAGTCCTTGTCTGTTGAGGCAGGAGTCAGTTTGTTGCTTCTCCTCCTCAATGCTCCACTTCTCATGGAATGGCTTCACATGCTCCATGTTGAGCTTGAAGTCATGTCCCTTTGGGTGGTGTAGCACCACAACTTGTGGAGAAGCTTGCTGGACAACATCAAACAGACCCATCCACTTCTTTGCTAGCTCAGTTGCCAGGTGTGTAGCCACCTTCCTTTTGTTCACAGTGTTGCTGGACCATCTCACTCTTTGCTTGGTCCTACTTTGAATTGGTCATGGATGATCCACTGGGCTTCTTGTAGCTTGGCAATCCACTCATTGGACAGCTTCACATTGTTTGACATCCCATGACTCCCCTCCAGTGGAGGCACCAGTTGTCTGAAGAGGGAGAGAGATGCAGCAAAACAAGTTCACTACAACAAGAGAAGAAGGGCTAAATGAGCTGCACAAATTGATGGTGATTGAAGAGGAGTGACAGCAGTGTGAGGAGATAGAACAGCTTGAGCTGTTGCAGCGAGAAGAAGAGAAGAAAAAAAGGCAAGAAGAGCAAGAAGAAGAGGAGAAGAAGGTTAGAGAATAAAAGAAGTGCTGGGCTGCACTCCACTGAGTGAAACGATGCCAAAGCGCCTCACCAACCCCAAGGCCAAACACCCACGCCCAAGCAAAAATGGAGGCCAAGCATATGATGGAACTCAAGTTGTTCACCAACCTCATTGAGCTACTGGCCTGCCCCTTCTGCTGAAAACTGGGCCTCAAGTGTTTGGCCTGGTGTGAGACCAACTGAGGATTCAGGACCACCATCCAGTGTTCACAAAAAGCACACTGTGCATTCTCAGTCCATTTCAGCAGCACATCACCTTTGGCCTCCAACTCTCACTGTCAAGATTCCCCTTCTTGGTTTGTTGTGTCATGGGCCCTCCATGGCTTGGGCTTTGAAGCTTTGGAGTCAGTGTTCACACTGGCTGATGGTGTCATTCCCATCACCAAGGCTGCCTATGCCAAAATGATGAGACATCACATGTGTCTTCCCCTCTTGTCTTTCCATACACCTACCAACCACTAAGTCCCATCTTGGTTTAGGTTGGACCAGCCGTTGTTGTCCTCACTGATGTGTTGTGTGACAGCCAGTTGAAGAAATTCGCATGAACAAACAGCACCAAGGCCGTGTCAATTGACACATGGTACTCCTCTCACAGTTGGCACGCCAATGATATCACCACCATTGTCCGCAATGCAAGTGTGGGTATATATGACCACCAACTATCCTGCTTGTGTTTTACTTTTTCTTTATTCACATAATAATTATGTTGTGCAGGCAACTGAGAGGGGGGAGTCCTCATGTGCTGCCACCTTCTCAAGGACACAGCATCTGGAGCACCACACTTCGTCGTCAACTCGAGCGCTTCTGATGTGAACAAACTGACGTTAATACATTATACATATCTTGAATTTTTTCGAATAGCCCTCTCCCTGCTGCATTCTTTGAGCGCCGATGGGGGTGCCGTGGCCGCACGGTACTCAATTTTTTTTAATTCCAGAGTATACTTCCCCCTTAAATGGACTGACATCAGGTAACTATCGAATCTTGACCAAAAACACATGGCATGATTAAATCAATGGTGTGTGTTGTGGTGTATTGTCATTTGGGGCAGGCTGAACATGTGGATGAGTGTGTGGCTGAGGTCATATGGCAGAGGTCGAATGTGGCAGAGGTCATATGGCAGAGGTCAGTGTGGCATAGGTCCTTGGCTGGTCAGTGGCCAAGATCTATGGCAAAGGTCAGAGATAGTTGGCATGACACCATTCTGAACACGCCAATACTGGTGCTAAAGCAATTGCACGCCAATTAAGGCCCCGTTCTACTGTTTTGCCAGTTGGCGGTAACTACGGGAAGTTGTCAACAATAACCACTCAAACGTCAGACAAAAACCGTGTAATCAAGACACACAAGGTACATTTCCCCTGACAAACTACAGCAGGCAAAGCAGTGAGGTGTAGCAATATGGGTGCCAGGCGAAGCAAACAGGAAGCCTGTTCCTCGAAGACAGGTAAGTCTGAAAAATTGTATGGCTTACATTCATTAAAGTTTTCCTCCAAGAACAGCACCAACATGCATAGTTCAAATCATGATGGGGTAGGGACCCAGCCACGGTCATTGTTTTTTTCCAGACCATGATTGAACTGCTCACTTAACATAAACTTCAACTTGAGCAACAATGTGTACCTCATGGGAGCTCAATTCCCATTCAGAATCCTTGCTCCTCATTGGCTTGAGGCTTGTAGTTTTGGTTGAAGCTGAGCTTGCGGTCTCCTTCTCTCCTTCTTCAGGAACTAAGCACCACAGTTAGTGACAGAACAAAAGCACATGGTTGTGGAAGTCTCTGCTTTCTCAAACTCCTTTATGAGTGCAAAGTAGTGGGCTGTCTTCCCCTTGCAGCAGCTAAGAAAGTCGGCATCGAAGAATGCAATGCTTGCTTCCTGATGAGGCTGGCACACCCTTTGGAATGTCCAAATCTGAAGGAAAGTACTCACCAGCCTCCCTGAAGCCCCAGCAAAGGATATCTATGCGAAGAGTCTTGTCTGCACAGAGCATCAGAATCTCCTGAAGTGTGGTACGTGAGCAAGAGAGTCTGACCTTTAACAAGCTCCTGCAAGAAGCCCTTGAGAGATGCGATCCTCTCATCCTCAGTGGCTTTGGTCTTCCCCTCCTCCTCGAGGCGCTGCTTGAACATGGTGGCAAGGATCACTTTCACCTCCCCAACAGGCACCTTCCTGCGCCCACTCAGCTAAATGTTGAGTGAGTAGAACAGAGGTGTAAGCTTTAAATTAAATGAAGACATACCCATTTCGAGTGATTCACCCTAATCCACAGCTTCATGCTCTTGTCAATTGCAGCAGAGTTGTGCTTCATGTGCAGTCATTGCATCAACTCGTCGTCTATCTGTACACCCACTCCTCGCATCATGCCGCCATGCTCGTAGTAGTAATTATCTCGCTCCGCATAGACGGTCTTCTGGATTGTCTCGTGGTCCATCCATGTGAGGGCCTGCATGATGCTGATGTCCATCTTCTCGAGTAGCTCGCCATGATGTGTGAGAATACGTGTCATGCCGCTTGATCGCTTGCCGAGCTCCTGAATCATCCGGTCCTGCTGAACAATGTCCAGCCTCTTGTTGGTGTCATCAGCCATTGCAGTGTTGTGAGAACGTAGAACCTTAACTTTAATCCAAGAAGAATTACACCACCACCACTGGCTGAAGGAAGGCGCCAGCATCACAGCAGCAAGCCCAGCCAATTGGTGACGTGCCCGGCGGATGACATGTCCCCACTGCCTGCCTCGCCGCCCTCTCCCTGGATGATCAACGCGTTGATATACATGGACACGGCATGGCACCCCATGTCCCATCGCTTTCCGCCCGAGCCAGAGCAGCCAAGGTAGGTGGGGTCGCTGACGTGCGAGTACCCAGTGGGGGGCGGCAAGTTGGTAACTCCATCATCCCCCCAATAAAGGGGGAAGGTGGAGTTCCAGAACGAGCTGGAGGTGACGAAGCGGATGTTGCGAGAACCGAGAGAATCGTCGAAGGCACTGGCGAAGGCCTGGCTGCCAACGCGTGGGCTTCCGAAGGTGATGACGCGGAAGGTTTGGTTGTAGTCAGGGAACTGTCGTGAAAAATCCAGGCCGGCAATGGTGGCCACCGCTGCTCCCTTGCTGTGACCCGTGATATAGACATCCTTCACCGTGCTGCCCTCGAGGAGCTGACCCAGATCGGTGAGTACGCTGCAGCTGACTCGATTGTAGACCCGAGCGAAGCCCCTATGGATCAGTCCGGTCCCGCAGCCGCCCTCCACCACCAGCTCGCAGTCAACTCTGTAAAGGAACCTGAAGTTGTTTTGCCAGTCGGCCGTGGAGGTAAACTCAGTTCCACGGAAGGCGACCACAACGGAGCTGGTGTTGGCGTTGGAGAAGATGCCGTAGTGGTAGATGCCTTTGGACACGGCCGAACGGAGCTGCCAGCTCTGGCCGCACATCGAGTAACTGTTGCCGACAACCAGTGGCCTGTAGACAATGCTCGCGAAGGCTACTGACAGCTGGTTACGGTCGCAGGTGACATTGCGCCGTATGATGAACTGGTCCGAGGTGAAGTTGAGGTCGCCGACAATGGCCTGCAATTGCCACGATGCTGAACTGCTGCTCAAGTTCGAGTTGGGAAGGAGGAAGGTGTAGAAGCCTGCATGTCGACCGCCACCATCAGCTGCCCCATAATTCAGCTCAGCTTGAACTGAGGGTGGGGCGGCCTGTACCTGTGTTCCCGCCACCTACCCCCACGGTGGTGCTACCGGAGACGTTGTAGATCACTTCGTCGTCCATGAGCATGGCCAGGGTCAGGGTCGCACCAGGGTTCAGCCCGACGAAGGACCAGGTCGCGGTAATGGACTCACCCTGCTCGGGATCGTAGATGGAGTTGTACGAGGGCGAGGTGAACCAGAACTTGAAGGAGGTGAGCTGAAAGCACTGGCTGAAGGCCGTCCCAGTGGGGAAGTCGCCCCGGAAGTAGAAAGAAGCCGAAGCGCCGTAGCCTCCTACAAGGCTCGAATCCAGGGTGATGCTGGTGGAGCCCGTTGCAACGCCCAGATGGCCCCCGAGGCCTGTGATCATCTTGTCATCGCTCGGCGTTGACTCATTGGCGGCATACCACATAGTGAGGGAGAATTCGGGGCCGCCATCGTAGTTCTCTTCATCGTAGTCCCATTCGAGTTTGACCACGTCTCCCACTACAAAGGCAGACATTTGCAGTTCCTCGAAGGAGAAGTAATCAATGGTGTCTGGGGTTTGAAGAACTCTGTAAGTTACAGACATATGGCTTGGTTTTGATGCAACTGATAGGAATTGTACTGGTGCCTGCTGACATGGGCTGGGAACCAACTGCTGGGTAGATGGAGACGAGGAAGGCCACACAAAGAGGGAGGACGAAGGCCGCCGAGTGGGAAGTCATGGCTGTAGCTGTGGTGTACGGTCTCTGTTCGTTTTTACCCTCTCTCCGCTGTTTGTTTATAAATCTCTACCGGACATATATGTACTAAAATTTGACGTGCGGGGCCCCATGTAGCCTGGTATCATCATATGCATTACCTAATTGCATATTTCCTATTAACAGTGCAGCCTAGTAGTACTAAATTACGGCCTAGCATGAACCCGCACCAGGCGTTTGCCCGCAGAGGCCGCGGTTGGGTACACCCGAAGAATTATTGTCAATGAAGGTCCATAGAGGCATCGGCAGTTGCATGAAGCGGCAGCAAAACGGCGATGTTGGAACTGCCCCGAAAACCGCGTTTGCCCGCAGAGGCCGCGGTTGGGACCGTTCCTCACACCATTGCTATTCCAACCAGACGCCAAGGATGATGCCCATGGCTGCTACCGGCGCGAAGCTTGCTGTGTGTACCATACTGAGCCACGTCCTGGGCATGGTGAGCGATCCTGCTGCGGTGGAACGGATCGTCAGGGAAGGCACTCTTATGCTGAGCAGACGTGCGTGGACAGAGAGGAAGAGTGTAGCCATCTTTCACACAGAGCTGACCACAGACCAGTTCAAGCCGATATGGAGCCACTTCACTTACATGCTGATCAACGATTACGGCCTTGCGGAGAATGATGTAAAGCTCTTGGAGATGAGCCTATCGAAGGCGCGCGAAAGCGGGATGTCCTACGGCGAGATACAGAACAAGGGCTACATCGGTGGAAAGCAAGCGCTCTCCGTCACTCACGTCAAAGCCTACGCGTTCTACTACGTGAACGAGGATTCTCAGCAGTCGGTGATGACCGTCGGATTCTGCCTTGAAATGGTTCATCTGCACCTGTGCAGGCCTCACCTGGGGATCTACCCCAGGCGCGAGTCGGTACTCGATACGCTGGAGAAGACGGCCTTGCACAACTGCAGCCTAAGCCTTGCGTTACGTGCGCTGGAGACCTGCTCAGAGCTCGTGGATGGAGATACGAGGGAGAAAATCAGTGGAGCACGTCTAGTCGTATCAAATAACAAATGAGGACCAGGTCGTTGTCATTTTCACTTGGTTCAAAAGAGCTTTTATTCCCGCTTGGCGGTGGATGTGATTTTTTGGCCCAGCTCAGGTGGGAACTCCCAAACAAGTTGTGGTGCGGTCAGCGCAGGTCTTAACGTTGGGGAGCCCCCACTCACCCTGGTGTGTGGAACCCAGCTCAACCTTTTGTTGGAGCTGCATATCACCTGAGTGCCCAACTGACACTCACTCTACAACTTCAGACTTCTGATGAGCAACAGGTTATTCACCTTATGATCACTCTACTGCAGTTGCAGAGCCTAGTCTTCACCCAGAGTCCTTCACCCCTGCCCTTGAGCAAGTCAACAAGTTCCTAGTGCAATGCTTGCTTCACTCATAAGTATGATGCACCCTTTTATTCTTCCGGAATACAAGTCTAAACTAAACAAAATTGGCCGAGTTCAGCAGCATCCACAAGGGTCCCTTTCAGTCGCGGTTCCTCAGCCCCCAACCGCCGATGTTAGGCTTCACCATGGGCGGCCAGAGCGCCGAATGGAAGGAAGCGCAAAGAAGGATGATGACCAAGGAGCAAGCAATGATGAAGCCCAAGGTCTTCAGCAACGAGTACCTCGCGCGCCGGCCTGTCATGGTCGAGTGGATGTCGCAGACCAGCGAGCGAGTCCTGAATCTTTCCCCCCTCACCCTGCACACCGCGGTTGCCTACCTGGACGCTGTCATCACCAAGCTGGCCGACCAGTACGTCGCGCCGCACCGCCTCCAGCTTGTGGCCACCGCCTGCATCTGTGCCGCTGGTGCTTATTCCTGCCGCACGATAATTTGGCGAGACCAAGAGACTCTTTGCCGAATGAACTTACCCGCTCGGTGTTGGTGTGTTTTCCTGGGAGTGCAGCCAAAATGGAGGCAAGTGATGTGCCGCCCTCGATGGCTGACCTCAACCGCTGCTGCGAAAACCACTAT
>CDFN01058806.1:2031-12953 GCA_000826445.1 Acanthamoeba quina | reverse complement strand
CACACGCACACGCACACGCACACACAACGATCCGTGCGCACACATGCCTTTGCTTTCGACTTGTCCTCCTCGACAGTGGTCACGTGCACGGACTCGCGCGAGTTTGACGCGTTGAACGCGCCGTAGAACGATTCCGAACTCCTCGGCTCGTCCATTCTGCCGCTGGTGGTGGTGGCGACGGTGTGTCCGGCGTCGCTCTCCCTTCGCGAGTGCTTGGCGCCGTGGTGGTGGTGGTGATGATGATGGTCCTTCACGAATCGGTTCATCTCGTCCTTGAGGGACCTGGGCTTGCAGCCACCGCGCTGGCTGCCGACCGACGAGCACTGCGAGCCGTGGAGCGCGTCGTCACGATCACAGTCTCGCCCGCCCGTGCCGGTGCCGGTGCCGATGTAGCTGTGCTCGACCGCGTCCATCGCCATCGTCGTCGTGAGCATGTAGCTGTTGGCCAGCGTGGCGGGCGCGACAGCAGACGACTTCATGCCGCCTTCGCGCTTGGCCTTCTTGCGGGTCTCGTCCGGGTCGCTGTTCCCGCTACCGGCCCCGCCGCTGGTGTTGAGCCGCTCGCGCGTGTCCGATCCGCTGCTCTCATCCTTTCGCTTCCCCTTGCCCGCCATCTTCTCTCCCCCGCCGGTCGTCGTCGTCGTCGCGTCACCGATTTCGTTCTTTGCGCTTCGCTTCATTTCCCGCATCTCGACGTCGGCCCCGGCCCCTCCGGAGGACTTGCGCAGCGTCTTGATCGCGTACTTCGACGACGACGACGACGCGTCGGCTCTTCGCATCACGTGAAGGTTGGCCGCCGATGTGTAGTGAGTGATCTTGTTCTGCAGCTCCTTGTTGGGCAGGAGCAGGTAGATGCTCATGTTCTCTCGGGTGACCGGACTCGTGCCCTGAGGGTACGAGATGTGCGGTTCACACGCATCAGTCAGTAAATAATGATCGAAGATCAGTTGAACGCAAGGAGGACTTGCACCTTCTTCTTGATCCACTCCTCGATGGCTTTCTTCTCGTAGGTGTGTCCGTCTTGTCCGATGACCGGCTCCCTGAGATGGCCAACCAAAAAAGAACGAAAGCGGTGCCGCGTGAAAAAAAGAACGAAGCGACACGAGGCGGGGTGAGGTCGGTTGAGGTGTACCGCATGAGGCGGTTGGTGAGCGGACACAGGTACTCGGGCGGCACCAACGAGCGTCCGCGGCTGTTCGTACCGCCACCATCGGCCGCTGCTCTTCCCATCGACGGATCGGACGAGCGGTCCTGCTGGTTCTGCGATTCCTTGCCCTTCGGGGTGGTGTGTCGGCCCTTGGGCTGTCGCCTGCGCCACAACATGAGGCAGTCAATAAATAAATTCAGTAAAAAAAAACAAATAGAGACAAATAAATTCAAAGAAACAACTAAATATATTTATCACAAATAAAATGTAATTAAATAAAAAATACTTGGCGGAGCGTAGTACTTGGGCTTGGCAGAGGCCGCAAGTTCGGTGCTGTGTCGAGCCCTCCAACAGCGCATGGTCCCACTATGGTCTCTTTACCGGGTCCGTTTGATGATTTCGATATTCTCTTGCATTCACCAACGCTTTGAACCGCTCCCTTCAATCTCCCTTGCAATCCGGTGGACAATCAAAAAAAAAGATCCTCTGGCGAGATGAGATGCGCTCTTGCGTGTGGCTCCTTCTTCTTCTTCGCAAGGGGCCAACAATGACAGATAAAGTACTCAGGAAGTAGGCCATCACCACCTCAACCAACACCCGTCCTCGCGCCTCCGGAGCTCGCCGAGGCGTACGCAGTTTTTTGAACGAGTACCTGAAAAATAGCATGCATTCCTCACCCGATTGGTGGAGTGAACGAGTCCGATTGGGTGAAGAATTCAAAGAAAGCTCCAAACGCCAAAAATTACGGGAAATTGCCCAGCGCGGAGAAGGAGACGCGGCGGAAGGGACAACCAAGAAGACAGCCGCGAAGCGACAGCAACGAGGCGCCGCCGAAGTCAGAAAGCGACGACTTAGAAAAAGCAACACAACGAGAATCGAAGAATACAAAAAGAGGTCGGATTGTCGCGCGCATTAGAGGAACATGCCCACAACACGCGGCGTCCACGATGCACCACACAAAGAAGTGCCAAAGAAAGGGGAAGCCGCCCTCGCTCCGCGGAAGGGAGTGGGACTCACGCGCACTCACGGGAGGTAGGTGTCGCCGGGCCTGCTGGTGAAGCAAGCGTACATCGCAGAAATCTGCAGATAGCGACGCGTGAAACGGAACGTGAGTGAGTTGCATGTGAGCACGAGCCAGCCTCGTTACAGCGCCACATGTCGCGACGTGCGACGGAAGCGAAGCGGAAAGAATGAAAACGAGGGGGGGGGAGTGGAGGAGTGGTGTGGCCACGTACGTGAGCGCTGTAGGCGGAGGTGAAGCTCCTCTTCTCGGGCTTCTGGAGGTTGCCGGCGACGAGGTGGAAGTTCTGCTTGGTGTTGCCCCAGTTGGCTACCTCGCGGTACGACCAGAACTTGTAGACCCCGTGCGGGTGGTCCGCCTCCACGATGCTCACGCCCTTCGACGACACCGCGAACCACACGCTCTGCGGGTGCTCGTTTTGCTGCACGCGTCACAACCAGTCAGTGAAACGCACGCACACCGCACGCCGCACACGCACACGCCACACACGGGAAGAGACACTTACGCGAGCAGGAAAGAGGGCGGCGCCGTAGAGCGGGAGATTGGAGGCGACGCCGAGGAAGGAGCGCTTGGCGGTGATGATGGGCAGGCCCGCGAACTCACCGTAGGCTTCCTCAACCTCCGCCGTGATCTGCTGGGCCTCCTTCTTGTTGGCCAGCGACTTGCCCACGATTTCCGACAGCACGCCGCTGTTGTGTGCCGTGGTGAGTGTGTTTGGCGCGGTTAGCCCGGTGCCTCTGACAAGGCTCAGGTTTTAACTCCTATTCAGGTTCGGACTTAAACGCGTACCTGTTGATCGAGGCGGACGAGTCGGAGGCGCGGAAGCGGATGTGGAGGAGACAGGCGCCGAGCTTGGCGATGTCCTTGTGGGAGGCGGGGAGCTGGCCTGAGAGGAAGTCCTCGCAGACCTGCGAGAAGAGGAAGTCGGCGAGCATGTCGTCCTCCTCGGAGATCGCCAGGTCGTCGTCCTGCTCGAGCGGGAAGAACAGCTTCTTGCGCATCTCGAGCGGGGCGTCGGGGATGCGGTTCGACGAATTGCTCTTGTCCTTCTTCTGCGCCTTCTCCCAGCGGGCCAGCGCATCGCACACGAACATATCATCGGCAAGTGGCACCTGATTGTGTGTGTGTGTGTGTCGTGTGTCGTGTGTGAGGTACGTGTGCGGTGAGTGTTGGTTGCTGCGAAGAAGGCCAATTCATAGGGAGAGTGAGTGTACCTTGAGACGGATTTCGTTCTTGGCCTGCGGCGTGATCTCGAAGAGACCGAAGCTCTTGGGCTGGTTCTGGAACCGGAGCTGGCGGATGACCTCCGGCACGACGTCGCCGACGGTGGTCCACGCGTCCACCAGCACAGCTCGGTGGCTGCCGTTGGGCAGCGCGACGCGGCACATGACACGCGAGCGGTTGCGCAGCGCTGCACAGACATCAAGTAAAAAACAAACATGTTAGAAGTTGTTTGCTAATCATTTTGAAAACGATTTGGTAAATTCTGTTGTGCGGGCGTACCGGTGAGCTCGGCGTGAGACGGCGCCAACTCGCGCTCGCCGACAAGGATCGTGTTTTGGAGCCTGTCGACGGCTTGCTTGGCATAGTAACCCACCTGCGTGGAGTGCGAGCGCGTGTCATTAAGCGATGTGGTCGTGCGCACAGGTGTGTGTGTCTCATTGGACGGGCGACGACGAACCTTGGCGTCTTGCTCGTGCTCCTCGAGGCGCTTGTAGAGGCGGTCCAGCATCTCGTCCTGGGGCAGGAAGCAACCGGCGCAGAGGGCCAACAGCTCCCATCCCTTTTCATTGCTGCTGTCGCGCGGGTTCTTGTTCGTCTGCTTCATCAGCTGGCAGTACAGTCTGTAAAGAACGAAGAACGAAAGAACGAAAAGAACGACGGGTAAGTGTCCGGCAGTGACGGTGAAGAAAGAACGAAGGCTTCGAGAGGGTGAGAAGGTTGTACTCATCGCGGAGCTCTCTGTTGTCGATGGCCATCTGGATGGTCTTGGCCGGGAGCGCGTCGTACTTCGACTGGCTAAGGCGCGTCGGGTAGTCGCCCATATACTTCATGACGAGTTGGAACATCTCGACGGCCTGCTTGGAGGCCTCGGGGAGGAGCTGGACCAGCGAGGCCTTGATGGGCTGCGCCGCGAAGGAGAGGAGCTGCGACACGCTCACCTGCTCGAGCTTCTTTGAACGGAAGATGCTCGTGCCCTTCACCTCCATCTGCGTGCGGAACTTGCTCGTCTCCACCGACGCCCTGAGCACCCGCGGCTTCGATCAGAAAACACACCACCGCACACGCACGGCCGCACACGCTGCACACACCGCACGCACCGCACAAGTAAGAAGGAGAGCGCACCCAGCGGCGGCGGTTTGGACGTCGGGAACTGCGGCATCGGACTCGGGGCCGCGCGCAACGCTGAGGCGGTTGGACTTGGCCATGCGGGTGGTAAGGTAGGTCGACTGCGTGGGCGCCTTCTTCCTGCCCGTCTCCGTCGTCTTCGGCCGGGCCACCTGCGCAATTCGTGCACACAGACAGACGTGAGTCAACCTTCCGCCACATCTCTCGTGGACCACGAGGCGGCGATGGGCGGCACGCACGAGCATCTTGACGAGATCGCGCGGGAAGGCGCCTTCCTTGCCGTTGGCGAAGTTGAAGCCCTTGTACCAGCCACTGAACTCGTCCTTCTCCTTCACGTTGATCACGTCGCCCTGGCGGAACGACAGCAGCGACGGATCCTCGGTCTCGTAGTCCGAAATCGCCCTGAAACACGAAACAAAAGTTGAAAATTTGGGACAATAAATAAATAAAGATAATAATAATAATAATATTTGGTGTACCTGGCCCATTCGGAGGAGGCGGCGAGGATGCCGGTGTAGTCGCGGAGGAGGCGCTCGACCTCGCTCGACTGCTCGCACTTGAGGTCGAGCACCTCGCGGCGGGTGCCGAGGGAGAGGGTGAGCGAGGTGGTGGTTGGGGTGCACTCCCAGTTGAGGATGTCCTCGTAGGGCAGGTAGCTCGTCATCACCACTTCGCCCTTCTGGTCGCGCGTGACAAAGCACACGCCACGGCCCGAGATAGCTGCACACCGCACGACACGACCAACGACACGCACGCGCACACAACACATCAGAAATGAATGATGCGGAGAAAGAACATCAAGGCCAAACGTACCGAGGTAGCCCTGGTCGCGAACGAGGTTGATGATGTTGTTCTGCAGCTCCATGGCGAAGAGGGCCGCACCGTAGAGCGGCAGCTGGGACACGATCTTCAGGTAGTCGATCCTCACCTGCATAGTGCGGTAGAAGCGTGGGCGCACGGGTCAGTTCGGCCGGCTGACGACCAAGCAGGACACTCAGAGGAGATGAGTGCGACAAGCGTACATCTCGCTCGGAGCGGCCCATGTGGGTCTTCTGCTCGGTGGCCATGACCTTGCTCCAGTCCTCCTGCTGGAACTTGTACCGAATGTACGCCGGAATGTACACACCCCTGCCGGTCACGCAACACCATCACTTGATGAGCTGTCCGCACTACATCGCACGACGCGACGCGGCACGACACGACACACGGGCAGGCGAGTAGTACGTTTGCTTGTCGTCGACGGGTTCGCCGTTGTAGTCGCCGATGTCGGAGTGGAGCTTGAGGCCGGCCAGCTTGAGCACCACCTCGCGCGTGGTGGGCAGGCGGCCGGTGCGGATGTCCTCCGTGGCCTGCGCGAACAGCAGGTCGAGCGAGGACTTGTCGAGCACCTGCGGGTTGGGCACGTCGTCGGTGAAGTAGAGCCGCTTCTTGAACAGGATGCGCATGCGCAGCTGCTGGTCGCCCATGGCGGAGCGCAGCTGCTCGAACGAGGCCAACTCGTCGCTCATCTTCTCCTCGTCTTCCATGAGCCGCTCGATCTGGCTGTACGACTTGTACAGCGCGAAGCCCTTGGCGAACTGCATCTGGAGCTTGGTCACGATCTGCTGCTTGAGCTCGGCCACCGTCGCCGCGCTGTCCAGCAGCAGCGCCTTGACCGTACCGTCCTGCGGGAATGTGATGAATGTAAGATTATCAGGAATTCCAGGAATGGACGTGGGGGTGAGTGCAAGAAGGCGCATACCAGGAAGAAGACGCGGAGCATCATGGGCTCGCGCTTGCGGATGGCCTCGAGCTCCATCAGGGAGGGCACGAGCTTGCGCTCGCTGGTGGTCAGCAGGCGCGTCAGCGACTCCTTGGCGAAGACGGCATGGGCGGCGAAGGGCGAGCTGGCGGCGGCCTCGTCGAGGAAGCACACGAAGTACTTGAGGAACTCGACCGGGGCGAAGGTGCAGCAGCAGAACACGATCAGCTCCCAGCAGTGCTCCTCGTACTCGGGCGTCGGGTTGCCCGTCACCTGCTTGATCAGCTGGCAGTAGATCTCATCGCGCAGATCGGGAACCGACAGGCCGCGCTGGAGGACGTACTGGACCACAGCTGAGCGCACACACAACACATGACACGACACACGACACAGTCCGCGTTTAGGTTTCACGAACGCCTTCTCGGAGTTAAAAAAAGAGCACCAACGTACAGAGGTTCTCGGCGAGGGTCTTCTTGTGGGTCATGTAGATGTGAATCTTCCTCGACACCTCGACGGCGTTCTTGGCATCCTCGATGTTGAGCTGCAACAGCGAAGCGCTTAACGGTTTCTGTTGTGGTTGGTCGGTTGGGTGGGAGTGAGGGAAGCAATGACGCGCAGGGCAGAGGTGGTAGTGGGCGGGACCTTGGTGTAGGTGATGAGCTGCTGGATGGTGTCGGTCTTGTGCGGGCGGAAGTGGCGGGTGGCAAAGTCCTTGAAGTGGTAGCCGTACAACGGCGTCGACAGGAAATCGAGAATGCCGGCCTGCGCGGGCGGCGGAGGCGGCAGGCCCTCGGGCGCCGGGGGCAGGTCCCAATCGGGCGGCGGCACGTTCAGCGGGTCCAGCGCATGCAGCCACCTTAACACAGCCCAAGCGGGTTAGGGTTTTGAGTCACGCTTCACACCAGGGTTGAGGTTGGGCATATAAGACGTACGCCTCCTCGAGGGACTCGCTGTCGAGCGACGTCTGGGCCTCGGCCGGCACCTCCTCCTCGGCGAAGTTCTGGACCGTGGCGCCTCGCTGAATGGCCCTGCAGAAGAACAACCGAGAGAGTGGGTGAGCGATGGTGCCTGGGTGGCGACGAGGGGTGTTTGAGGGGACCCCGTACTGGTAGTCGGCGAGGGTCTCGCTGGCGGGCAGGCCGAGCGCGGCCTGGTCCCTGCGCTGGGCCTCCTCGCGGAGCTTCTCCATTTCCCTCTTCTCCTTCTCCTGCCGCTCCTTCTCCTGCTTCTCCTTCTCGACCTTCTGCTTACGCTCTTGCTCCTGCGTGTGCGTGTGCGGTGGGGCGTATGCGTGTGCGGTGGTGCGTGTGCGGTGGTGCGTGTGCGGTGGTGCGTGTGCGGTGGTGCGTGTGCGGTGGTGCGTGTGCGGTGGTGCGTGTGCGGTGGTGCGTGTGCGTGTGCGTGTGCGTGTGCGGTGGTATGTGATTGAAGGTAAGAAGACCAGATGAGCGTGGGTGGCTGCAGAAGAAGGGCGATGAGAACCTGACGAAGCAGTTCCTCCTGCTCGCGCCTCTCGCGCTCCTGCTTATCCTTGAGTTGACGGATCTCCTCCAGGCGGCGCTGCCTCTCCTGCTCCTCGCGGACCAGCCTCTCCTTCTCCTTGATCGCCAGCATGGTTCGCGCAGCTACATCACCACGACCCAACCCTCATTAATTACCAGTTTCTAATCTAATTGCCTAACATTAAAGAACGAAAGCGAAGGCGAAAGCGAATGAAAAAAGAATTGAGGCGGGGAGGAATGCGCACCGGCTTGCATGGCGAGAGCGCCCTTGCGAATAGTCAGGAACTTGCGCCGAGCAAAGACCATGCGCGTCCCTGGAGCGGAGGGAGCGATGTGAGAACGTAGCCTTCTCCTGGTATGCGAATGAACGACGTACAGGTCTGGATGGTGATCGAGGCATCACGGAGGCGCGTGTACTCCACGCGAGCGACACGCTTCCGGTAGTCTGTAGGTGTGTGTGGTGTTTGTCGACGTCAGGAACAACAAAGGCGGTGCGCTCCATGGTGCGGCGGCTACGTACGCGTTTGAGCGGTGAGGGCGCCCTTGCGCAGGGCCGCAAAGTGGGAGCGGGCGGCGTAACAGCGCCAGGTCTTCTGGATGAGGAGCACGCTGGCCAACAGGTGCTCATTGCGGAGCTGCTCGAGGATCGTGCTCTGCAATCCCACGCCATCCCTCATATTAGTCCACGCGCCGTCGTTGTGTGCGGGTTGACGCAGCGGGAAGCGACAAAAACGCCTCAGTGAGTGGCCCACCACGTACCTGCTCGTCGCGCATGAAGACCTTCGTGAGGCCCAGAGTGTAGTGGCCGGGCGTCATCCTGTACGACGCGGCCTAGTCATCGAGAACGACGAAGTTCCAGCGCGTCGGTCAATCGAAACAAAACGAAAACGAAAACGAAAACGAAACGTGGAGACAAGGTACGTCGAGGATCATGCTGCAGGCCTTGCGGTCGTCCTTCTCCCAGGCGCTGGAGGGTGCCAGGAGGCGGTAGCGGTCGCGGAAGGCCACGAACTCTCGGCGGATGGGGAAGCCCAGCTTACGAATGCGGATCGTCTCCAGCATACCGCAGTACCTCAGCTGCGCCAAGACCATATCATCTACACACACACACACACACACGAAGCGCGGAGTCAGCACATGCGCGTGCGTGTGCGGTGGTGCGTGTGCGTTGCGTGCGGATAGGGGCGTGTACTGTCCAAGAGACTGGGCTTTTTCTGGGGGTTGGGCTTGAGGCAGCGCACGTAGTAGGGGTAGGTGGCCGACAGGGTGGCGACGAGGTCCAGCAGTTGGTTCTTGAACTGAGCGCCGACCGTGGGCGAGCGACCCTTGCCGCCGCGGCCGCCCTGCGCCGCCTGGGCCTGGGCTGCCGGCATGCCCTCGGGGAAGAGCTGGGCCACATGGGTGATTGACGCGCCCGCCAGCAGCGCCGACGCCGACTCCGGGATCGTGTCGCGGTTCTTGTCTGTCATATGCATGACGTCAGCATTCCTGTCATTCCGTGCGCCAGCGTGGTGGTGGGTGACATGGTACCGAGGAAGCTCTTGGTGGAGTAGGCGACGTCGCCGGCGTAGTGCCGGATCACGAACTTGTCGCCGCGGGTCTTGGGCTTCTCGTAGTAGGTGTGCTTCTCGTGCGCCTTGTTGAGCTTCTCCAGGAACGTGCCATCCGAGCCCTGAAACATTGACATTCGCACACGAATTGAGGCCGACTTAGGTTCGCGACGCGATGCGCTTGCAGATTGTCAGGCGATGGGTACCTTGGGGAAGAAGCACTCCTCGTCGAGGAGCGAGAGGACGCCGAGCGGCTTCTCGATCAGATCGATACAGCCCTGGTTGTCGTTGAACGAAATGGTCTCCCACGAGATCCTGAAATAATGTGGTGTCAAACATGACAGTCGTTAGTGCCTTACCAGTACACTGGGCAGAACTGTATGACGAGTGGGCTCAGGGGAAACGCACTTTTCGCGTTCGTACTCCTCCTGCTCCTGCTTGAAGATGTGCTGGTTGAACTGTTGTTGCAGCTTCTCGTTGGCGTAGTTGATGCACAACTGCTCGAAGCTGTTGACCTAGACTCGCATCATTGCACACACACAACCACCACGTGACGTCAGCACGCGAGTTTCGATGGAAATGCGCAAACCAATCAAGAGAGAACGAACCGTGAAGTTCTCAAAGCCGAAGATGTCGAGCACGCCGATGAAGGAGCGGGCGTTGGTCGAGGCCGACTTGGAGATGGAGCGGTTGATGCGCTCGACCAGCCAATTGAACTGACGGCCGTAGAGGGCCTTGGCGATGGCGTCTCGCACGTCGGCGGCCTCCTCGGGCTTGAGCGGCACCCTGAACACCTCGTTACGGATCTTGTTGTACCGGACGGTCATCGACTCGGCGAGCTTCTCGGCCGACACGCCCAGGTTGGTCGCCACATGTTGAAGCGCTAGAGAACGCGACACGACACGACACGACACACACCATGAGCGTGCGTGTTAATACCTTGACCATGACGGCATAGAAATGAAGCGTACAGTCGGTGTTGACGACGGTCGAGCCGTCGCCCTGCGGGGCGAAGCGGATGTTGCCCATGTGCAGCACGGCCGCGACCACAGCCCAGATGTCCTCCTCGGGGCCAATGCCCAGCACCGACAACGCATTGCGCACCCTGAACGATGGGCGAGGGGAGTCAGCAAGAAGAAAAAGACGGCAGACGAGGCCGCGATGGCGGTGGCGGGTGCGTACTCGGAAAAGTCGTTGGCATCGTCGACGTGGGGGATGGTGTGACAGCCGCTTTGGTTGATGTAGTGGAAGTCCGTCGCCGCTCCGACCTTGTATCGCTCTGCACCGGGGGGGGGGGATTGTAAAAAACAAAGCTAACGATAAAAGAACGAAGTGCGACAGGAAAAGGAACCTTTCTCCTCGGGCGACAGGCCGGCGCAGAACTGGTAGAAGATGTGGTAGTTTCGCTCGTCCTGCGCCTGGTACACGATACGCGACTTCTCCAACAGATCTGTGTGCACGAATTGAGATTGGGACGCGTTGAGTTTCGACACACACACAGAGAGAGAGGCAGAGGGGAAAAGAAGAGGTGCGCACAGTTCTCGATCTTGGCGCCGGCGATCGAGCCGCGCGGGTCGAAATCGATCTTCATGTACTTGCCGAATCGAGACGA
>CDFN01058776.1:0-10894 GCA_000826445.1 Acanthamoeba quina | reverse complement strand
CATGTCGGATTGGGCTGAAAATGAGCGAGATGCATGCTAGCACCACGGGCATCCCTCCCTGATGGTTGGTTTGATCAAATTCGTTATCGAGCCATCATTTCGCGCGTAGGCTACGCGTAACTTACGCGTAAGCTACGCGTAACTTACGCGTGAACCCTCACGCGTAAAACGCGTTTTACGCGTTTTCGCACTCATCTCCTGTAAAACTAGTAGCTCACGCAAAGAACTAACACACAGGAAATTCAATGATGGATGCGGGAAAACTCGCCAGCTTTGAAAGCTCTCAGAGTAGGAGTGGTGCCGATCACCTTGTCAGGCGAGGCGCCTCAGGGGGAGAGCAGTTTGAGGATGGTATTGTTGGAAAGCATCGACGATACCCTGAGAAGTCTTACAACTTTCTCTCTCTATCTAACTTATTTCTCAAACAGTTATCACTTATCAGTTTATAAAATAAGGAAAATCACATTTTGGAAACTAATGAAATACTCAATTTCTTAAAGAATAAATACCTTTTGACTTTCACTTCGTTGGCAACACATCAACCACTTCCAACAGAGTACGGTAAATCTCCGACTTAACATAAACTCCGCGATTCTCGCAATAATCGCGTTTTTCCGGGGGTAAAAATGGTGCCAACATTAATGATACAGCTAGGTTTATTCAAGTTCTCCCACTTTTGAAAAAAAATTCTGTCACAGGCCATTTCGAGTTAGACACACGGCCGTGATGCCCTTGTCGTGGCGAGCATGGCGAGCCCATTCTCCACGTCCCTCGACGTCGTACAAGCGAGTTCCACGCTAAACTGCATGCAAAGAATGCTCCGCCCTTCTTCACCCCGTCCCCGGGGTGTCCCCGCCCCTGATCAACCTCAATACCCTCCCCTCAAGTGCCTCGTCGCGCTCTCTGCCCTCACAACACACACACACACACACACACACGGCTTAAAAAACTGGAAGAAAAGTGGGTTTCAGGTAGTTGAGGGTGAGGCGTACTCCACAGCTGGCAGCCCTCCAGGTGGTACTCACACCTTCAAGCGGAGGCCCACCAAGGCCCTAGCATGTTGGTTGCCCCTCAGAACCTTCACAACACACGCACGACATACTCACGACTGATGACACGACCAACAACACCACACAATATGACTTAGTGTTTTGGAGGATGAGTGCGATGGTGTGGTCGCCTGAGGGGTGGTGGCCCATCCAGACCCTTGGCCTTGTTTCCATCGCGCCAGCGCTCAGCATCAAGCCAATCGCCTTTCTCTCAAATGACACACCACACACCCAGGCAGCAGAGGGGGGGGGGGCGTACGGATGAAGGATGGTGAATAACCAACATGATCACTGGTAGGCGAAACGTGTCACCCGGTGGAACCCTGAGCAAGCACCAACACCTTAAGCACAACCTGCACTGAATTGAACATTGACATTAGATACTGCACCACGCACCACACACCACGCAGAGAGGAGTGTACCTATAAGTAGGTGGCATTGAATTGCAGGGGATTGTTGCTGCAGTTTGCTTCCTTCCATCTCCAGGCTGGCGACATCATGGTCTTCCCCTCTGCCCTCCTCACACATGGCAATGGGGCTGTGACCAGTGGTAAGCGTCACAGCCTTGTCCTCAACTGCTGTGCCAACAATTTCCACACTCCTTATTCTCAGCCCATATAAACTCAACCTTCTTTTTCCTTTTCCTCCACTCAGCTCCAAGTAGGGAAGGGCAGAGTCATCTGCATGACCCAGGTACTCGGTCATCTACAACAAATACAAACGGCCCATTTCCTCTAGTACCTGTGCCTCGCGTATTGTCTACGTTCTGTTCAGCGGGTTTCTGAGATGGTCTTCGGTCTGCCCAAGTAGAAGAAGAAAGACCATCGACCGACAAGCATGACTTTGACGAAATGTCCATGTTTCCCGTCCCTTGCCCGGCACCAGTGCGCCTTCCTCTCAATACTCGCGGCAAGTCCAGACGCAGAGATGACCAAGAGACTGGAGATGGTCCTGTTTCTGCGCGCCTACGTACTCCTACACCTGGCGTGCTCGTGCGCTCATGCACAAGATTTGTTCGCTCCGCCTTGTGTCATCACCATCAGGCGCAGAGCAGGGCGCGGCTAGTGCAGCTCTATGTGGTCATTGGCCAGGTGCAAAACCCGGCCCTAGTTGTTGGATTGCTGTGGGGCAGGAATGAAGTACATCCCAGTGGCTGCAGGCCACTCTGGTGGTACGCTCCGACGCCGCCTGGGCTGTGGCACAAAAATAACAAAAAACAAAAAACAAAAAACAAAAAACAAAAAACAAAAAACAAAAAAAAACATTTGTGACACTGGATTGTGTTGGGATTCACTCGTACTCCGTCTATTACCTTCGTAAACACCTCTCTTTTCTCTTGGGGGGGGGGCTTGAAAGAGGCTTGAAAGGGGCTGAAAGGGGCTGTTGTCTACACAACACAGGGAAGCTGAGTCAAATTTTCAAAGTGCTCGCGTACCCATTCGTGGTGATGTGTGTGTTTCTTCTTCCTCGCACTCGCGTTGACGGCGAATGGCGCTAACGATCTTCGCCTGATGCGTACATATGCAAGTCCTGGCGTACTGACGGCGCGCTCGGGCTGCTGCGCCCCATATCCGACATGTCCGTCCCCACACGCACGATGCGTAAACTCAATGCCACGGGGGGTAGCTGTTCATTTAACTGTTCCTAACGAAAGCCAACCAACGGATAGCTACACCACACAATCCGTGTCTCAGGCCTCTCGCTCTCGTGTTTCGTCCGGTCAGTCCCTTGGTGTGTAGAGGCTCGGCGCAGCAGGCCTGGATCCAGAATCGTTGCGAGTGGCAGGGGATGGTCTCGGTTTCTTCCTGGAGGGTTCGCTCTCTGGCAAAGGCTTGGTTGTTGGAGGGTGCCGTTGGGATCTCATCGCGTCGGGGAGGGAGGGCTTGGACAGCAAGACCAAGGGGCTTTTCGCCGCGGGCCTGGACGGCATCGGTCTGGAGAGGAGGAAAGCCACGAAGGCGTCAGCCACTACAGTTGATGCGCCTCCCGGCTTTCAAAGATGGAGCAAAGAAAAGACGTACTGCTGGGCCCGTCTGGCAGCCAACACCTTGCGACGACCAAAAGGGTTGAAGTATCCATGCGGCTCGAATTCAGGGACAGACTCTGTGGACATTTCCTTCCTCTTCTTCCCACGGTTTTCGATCTGTTGGAATGATTAGCCGTGGTGCACCCCTGCGGGTTTAAGAAAGGTGGCAAACCTGCGCGGAGGCGGCTTGGATTATCTGGATGGCGTCCGACGCTTGGAAGCAGATGGTCCTACCGTCTTTTGGTGACAAGACGACAACCTGTCGCGCAACGCAACACACATTAAGCACTAAGCATTAGCTTCTGGTTCCCTTTTCATGTTATGAAGAGAGGAAGTGTCGTACCGCACCAGCCGAGGCCTGAGGGAGTCTGTTAAGGGACAGGACCCAGAAGTTGAGTGGCGAATGTATCCACAGATCTTCGTCCAGCACTGTGTCAGCCACTCTCGTGGCCTTCCTCTTCAGGGACTCAACACCATGGCCCTATAGGTGAGAAAGGGCACCAAGAGAGAGGAGGTCAGTCACCCAAAAGGCTACACTTGTTGGTGAACACTGTGGCGTACTGTTATAGTTCTCCTGGCACTGAACATTGTCCTTGCTGCGCCCACTGCCCGCCCAGAAAAAAGGCCACAGTTCCTTGACCCTCTCACGCCGTCCATCAGATTTGCTATGGCGGCGGAGACAGTTATGCACACTGGACCCCACGGCCCACCACCGCCCAGTTAATGTAAACGTCGACCTGCTCAGAAATGAAAACTGAAGGAGGAAAGAAGGCCTAACACTTACCTGAGATGCGTGGCTGTTCCGTGGATGTGGCGAAGGGGTCCAACTGGTGGAGCGGAGCACGCGGTAAAGCAATGAGAGTCAGTCAGATCATGACGCCCCTACACTGTTGCACCGTGTCCGGGAGTCGTGTGCGGGTCCATACCTGATTGAAGCGTTTGGGCAGGCTGTCGCTGTTGCCCTGCAGCACCGCAAGAATGGTATACACTCTGAGAGGGGAGCACAAAACTGAGTGAGTGGAGGAGTCTTGCTGGGAAGAAAATTTAGGGACAGGCTGATTGATGTACGTCACAACAAACTTGGTGCCTTTGATCCACAGCACCGCGTCTTGGCAGTCTTTGTGGTTGGCCATCCTGTTGAGGGCCTCCCGCAAGGAGTCGCTGTCGTGGATGGTCTCCGCGTTCTTCTTTGGCATGCTCTCTAGAACCTTGGCCACTGACCCGATGCTGATGGGGCTAATCTTGTTCACACCTGCGTGCACCAGGGCCCTCACGCAATCCTGGAGAAAAGAGTATATATAAAGAAATAAAGAAATAAAATAAAAAAAGTGGCCATGAGCCCGAGAGGGAGAGATACGTTGAAGATGAACGTACCATCTCAGAAAACACCCACATGGGTTTGGGACTTGTTTCCTTGGTGAACCTGACCGCAGCCCTGGACGTTTGATCGGTGGTGCCTGCACGTGTTCAATTTTACCAATCAACAAGAAGAAAGAGCATATAAATGGGAAAGCGAGAAAGCAAGGGGGGTGAAAGCAAAAAGCAAAAAAAAAACAACAACAACAACAAAAAGGAGAAACGTACCCTGCCGAAGGGGCAATTCCAGAGCACAAACCTGACTCCAGGGCTTCAGCTTGTCCGGCTTGAACGGCCAAGGATTTGTCGTGTAGAGCTGCTTGAGAGTCCGTTCGAGGAGCTTGTTGTACCTCGCCTCTCGATCCTCCTCGGTGGTGGTGGTGGTGGTGGTTGGTGGTGACTGGGATTTCATTCTCTTCTGAGTGGGTGGGCTGGTGGGTCGGTGGGTCGGTGGGCGTGTGACTGTGGCAAAGGGGCCAAAACGACGAAGAAAGAAGACGTCGCCCAGTTATTTGGCCTTAAGGTGGCAGTGCCAGGACAAGTCCGAGATGTTCTCCATTTTTAAGAAAGATTGTTCTACAGGCTTCCGCGGAACCAGCGTTTCCTAGTCACATAACCAAATGAGGAATACAGATGATCTGTTCTTAAAATGGCAAACCTCGGGGGATCTATCTGCCTATTTAACGACGGTTGCCCAAGTGTGTTACTTTATTTTCTGCTTCTAGGTCAAACGTGCGTTTGAGGTGGTAGACCCAAATGAGAGAATAGTGATCATTTCTTAAAATGGCAAACCTCAACAATCGTTGTTGACGAAGGCGTGCTGCTGTATTCCGGCAATGTGGTGTTGTTTGTGCGTAGCCCGGTGATTGTCCCGCCGGGACCGAACATGTGACTAGCCCCCCCCCCTCTTCTCTTCTCTTCTTCCTCCCGGTCGTTGCCTCGCCCCGAGTCCCCTCTGCTCTCCCCTTTGCTTCGACCTTCTCCCCGCAGCACCAACCAAACGCCATCATGGCTCAAACACCCACCGCTTCGCCTTCGCTCCGAGCCAGCACGACGCGCCGAACCCCCACCACCTCGCCACTCCAGAGCCCCCCATCTCTCCTCCGTCACTCGGCCAGTAGGCAAGCACCCCATTTCGGCCATGCCCAACCGAAGAAGCAGCGACGAGACGAGGCCGAAGACCAGCTACCGACCTACGAGGACAGCCTGGAGCTGACAAGGGTGGACGAGGCGAGAGAAATTGACCACCACCACCACCACGGCGACGGCGACGGCGACGGCGACGACGACTACCTGGAGAGTGGGAGGCGACGCAACGAGGGATCCTACAAGATGAAGAGTGCCAAGGGAACGAAGAGGCCCAACCGAATGAAAATGAACCCGTTCCAAATGGACGAGGCGGTAGACGAAAAGAAGGAGAAGGAAGAAGGAGAAGAAGGAGAAGGAGCAGGAGCAGGAGACGACTACGACCACCTATACCAAACGCTCCTTGACAACTCCCATCTAGGCATATTTGCCGAGCAGATCAGCTGTGTGCGCGACAAGTTCCCCGAAGCCTTCACTCCGGTCAGGATCAGAACCTCGAGTCAGTTGGCTGAGCTACACATGGTCCTGCAGCGCAATGGTACTTTTCTCTCCTCACCGTACACACACACGCGCGCGCGCGCGCGCAGATGTACCTCACACACGCACACCCACATCCACAGACTCTAGCAAAGGAGGTGATGTGGTCGAAGCACCAAGGGCCGCAGTCAGATTCCGCGAATCAAGGACTCTGAACGAATCTCCTATGTGGGTCCTTTCTGAACTGGTACGACGAGATATTCGTTCATTCAACACTTTTGTGCACGCAGATTCTTCGGGCCATCGGTTGAAACTTGACGCATGCGTGTGAACTCGCCTTTGTTCATCATCTTTCAACAGGATTGCCTCAAGGTGCTGGTTCGGTCCTCTCTCTCTGAAGTCAGCCCCAATGCCAGAGGCTCTGCTGTCCAGGCGGTTGAGAACTACCATCTACCCTTGAACCACGCCGGCTACCTTTCGGTCGAGCCAAGCGCAACATTCTGGGAAGCCTTAAGTACGATTGTCGACGCCGAAGACCCACAGAAAGCAGTGCTCTGGATAAAGGGGACCAGAATGGTGATTACGTACTGTCCTCCTGCTCGCGACCACCTCCATCTGCTCACCTTGCCTTGCCTTCTGGGTGCTCACCGTTGTCTTGTTGCAACAGGGCCTACTCGATCTTAGTGGTCCTGGCAAGATGCAAACTCACGCCTGACAAATTCAAGGCACCCTCCCCCAAGCAAACAATAATGATTGGTCTACATGGTTTTTGCGTACACAACACGTTCGCACGTACGTGTGCGTGAGCGTGTGCGTGTGCGGTGGTGCGTGAGCGTGAGCGTGTGCGTGTGCGTGTGCGTACGTGCAGACGCACATGCACGTGCATGATGACAAATTACACACGCAACTGGCGTCAATCACGCACCACACGCATCGCCCGCACGCACGCCCGCACGCACACGCACACGCACGCACACGCACGCACGCACGCACACACACACACACACACACACACACAACACGTGACTCACGCAAACAGCTCACTTACTGATCTTGTTTAACAGATGGATCCCTCAACCCTGTCTTCTTGCGACCTCCCGCGCATCCTGAGTAATCTACCATCTCCTTCCTTCCCTTACCGCTTGTCACTTACTTCGTGGCCTGTTCATGTTCCTGGTGGCCAGGCACGAATACCTTCCTGGAGGCCCTGGATAAGCTCCATGGCGGAAAGAAAGCGCGGTGCTGCGCCTTCATTGAGTCAATGCAGAGCGAAGAATCGATTGAGTTGGCACCCTACCTCTCTCCGTTCGAGGTATACCAAGAAAACGTGCGCAACCATATTCTGTTCAGCCGCGGCAGCTGTTGTCGTTTTCAATTATCCGGACTAATCTTATCCTTTCTCACACACGCACACGCGCATCACCGGCCACAGCGTTGCCATCGCAAGTTGCTCTCCACCTTTCAGTCCAAACTGGGGCTCTCGAGCGCTATTGACCTCGCAACTGCCAACTTCGCTGATGTTGTGCTCACCAGGCTACCGGATTCTCCTTCTGGCGCGGTACTCGCAGCGCTCGCATCACCCGCCCGCCCACCATTACCCTTGGTCGCACGGGCTGTTCTCTTGACATCACCAATAGTTGCAAGGGCTTACCAACTTAATGTGTTATCCATCCCCACCAGATTCCAGTCTACTCGCCTCAGACGGGTGTCATGTTCCTACAAGCCTCGGACTGCATCGGCTTCGTCTACGAAAGCATGAAGAAGAGCCTTGAATGGTTGGCGAACAGATGAGGCCACCTCTCAGCAACCCTCACGGCGCTGTCCCGATTTCTTTGCCTAATTCGTGGCCTCCTCTTCTCTTCTCTTCTCTGCTTTTCCTCTTTCCCTCTCTCTCTCTCTCTCTTCCTCTCCTCTCTTTGTCCCTCTTGTGCTTGTTGTCTCCTGGGGAAGCATCACTGGAAAGATGCACGGGCCAATAAAACCGAGAAAATCGATGGGCCACCCAGCTTATCGATGGTCTTCTGCTTGATCGAGACCGCAGACCACCTAAGGAACCCACTGAACTTGATTTCGATGATCCTCGGTACACGGTTACTCAATGAAATTGGGGGTGTTGCGCTGATACTCGCAGACCTCTTCCCCTTCGTCGCTCCGCTCGCAGTCCTGGTCTCCTTTATCGGTCTGCTCGCACTCCTTGTCCCCTTCATCGCTCCGCTCGCGGTACTCGTCCCCAGCGTCTCACTGCACTTGTGGTAAGGAGCGCACGCAGCCAAGAACTCAAGAGCTTGACGAACTGTCGCATGGCCTGCAGCTTCGCGAACACAGCCTTGCCCATCACCGTCGAGGAAATCGATGTAGACCCGAACGCGCACGCACACAGTGACAGTGAATGGCCTCGCATGTGGCATTTGAAATGAGAGGGGAGGAACAGAGCCCTTACTGGGAAGCAAACTTCTTTGCCCGCCCTTCTCCTCGCGCAGCTGCTTCAACCAACCCTGGCCACGATCGAGCGTTTCCCTGCAGCCTTGTGTGGTGTCTGTGGGAAGGCGACATTAGCGATGGACACAGCATGTGTGGTGTGCGTGTGCGTGTGCGTGTGTGCGTGCCATTGTACGCACGTGATAAGATAATTCCCTGAAGGAGTGGCGTACTGACGTTGAACTGCGCACATGCCTGCTGGAGAAGGTGGGGAGCAACCCGCGTAGCGCGATCGATTGCTCATCAGGCGCCTGCTCCTGCTTGTTTTCATCCCCACTGCCAGGAATGGATGGGGAGATTGCCAGTTGGGGATCTGTGTCTTGCACACAACGCACATAAGACGACACCACACGCACGGCACGACCCACAGACAAACACACACACACACACAGCACACACACACACACACACACACACACACACACACACACACACACAGCACACACACAGCACACACACAGCACACACACAGCACACACACAGCACACACACACACACACAATGACGCGCCTTATTAGAGAGATACACGTTCATGTAACACACAGAGAACCGGTGTGGACAGTACCTCAGCGTACTTGCAGTAGGCTGGGCGCTTGAGCCACCCGTGCAAGTGTCCTAACGTCCCGACGTGCTGAGCGTGCGGTGGTGGGTGTGCTGTGTCGCCGCCAGATTTCGATGCTTACATGGTGGGCGCCATCTTTGCTGCGTACCTGGAGCAAATCGAGGGCGCCGACATCGAAGGAACCCCGCTTGTTGCCAGCCAAGATCCTGTAGGTCGGTCCACCACCATTCAGTCATCGTCGTCATCCCCATCATTACCACCACCGTCATAGCAAGCTCCACCGTCATCATCAATATCTTACCCATCTTCTTCAACGCAAAGTCACAGTACGCCAACACGATCGACCATAGTGTGGTGCCTGTTCCGTGCAGCGCCTCGACCGCCCCGAGGGAAGGAGCGTCTGGTCATTAAGCCCAATCACGTGTTGCCATGGGGGAGGCCTGAGGCTTTGCCTAATTGAACCGTCTCCGTGCTTACGTGTCCTCCCTCAGCTCCTGCCACAGCCGCGATACTACTTTCTCGGAGATGCATTTTCTCTCTCTCTCTCTCTCTTAAACACACGCCAAGAGTCCGGCCCGACCATCGCGACTCTGTCATTCGCGGCGGGTTTGTGCTTTGCACCCTCCCCCCTGGTGGATGGAGCCCGCCAAAGTATCCGATCAGGTTGCCTGCGACTCCACGGGGACCAGAGTCACACTGGCGTGGGTCTGCCCACTCTCTCCAGCCATGACGACAAGCAAGTGCGGCTTTTGTGTGCCGTCATTTATCTGCTGGGTAGAAAACAAGCCCCGAGTCATTAAGTTGCTGTTGGGCAAACGTGGGCTACACTCCAAGGGCGCAGGCCACGCGGGCGGTAAGTCCCAACACTCAGTCGAATTTTGCGAACAACCGATTTTGCAAACAACCTGTTTTGCAAACGACCCATTTTGCAAACGACCTATTTTGCAAACGACTGAGTAATATAATAATAATAAATAATATTCCCCCCCCCGCTTGGACGTCCTCCTTTGCAAACGACTTATTTTGCAAATGACCCATTTTGCAAACGAAAACCCTCGTGCAAGTGGCAGCAGGACGAACCTAACCAGACCCACTCCGCGCCTTACCTGATGACCACACACACACACACACACATACGCGCGCGCACGCACGCACACACACACACACACACACACACACACACACCGGAAGACCACATACTGGAGGACGTTTGTTGGATCGCTGTCGGCGAGAGACTATGGGATATCCCAGCGGTCGAGGGATGTCCAGCGTGGGAGCAACAAAGCGACACAAATATCTGGCGCTCGCGGCAGCAGCTCGAAGAGATTCTTCACCTGCTATTGTCATCATACTGCGTGTAGCCTACCTTAAGGTCCGTCTATCTCTGCGTTGCTGCAGACCGCTGCCAAGGGAGAAAATGAAGAAAGTTACGGCACATCCTCTCTCTACCTTCCTCCTCCTCCTCACGACTTCCGTGTGGCCTCAGCACTCGATCCCTCTCGACACGGCCTCGACCTGCTGATGCGGCGTTACGATAGAGACGTGGAGCTAGTTACCAGCTAGGAATAGAGGTAGAGATGCCAGAGGGGACTGTGGCGAGATCTCCCTCAATCACGACAACAACATCTTTAGTCTCATTTTCACAAACCTCTACTTCCTTTCGAACACCTTGTCGTGTTGTTCACTCGGCCTTGTTACACTGGACAAGCAGCCGAATTTGGTGGACAGCGAACACAGGCCGAGAAGACGCCACCCACTCCTACATCCTACAAGCGGGCTGTTCGAGAGAGAGCCCAGCCCCAGAGCAAGATCATCAAGAGCAGGAGCGTCATATGAGCGCGTAGATGGAGTTTTTATATA
>CDFN01058755.1:0-18332 GCA_000826445.1 Acanthamoeba quina | reverse complement strand
ACCAAGAAGCCCGAGTGCACGACCAAGATGCCCTGGGACGACGACAAGAAGGAGTGCTACTGGAAGTGCTTCAAGGTCTGCCCCAAGAAGCCCGACAACACCTCGACCACCACCAAGAAGCACTCCACGACCACTAAGAAACACACCACCACCAAGCACTGCCCCAGGCAGTAGTGCCTCCAGATCTAGGAGCACTTGGAGGAGGAGCACTAAGGCTAACCCCGCCTCGCCTCGCCTCATCTCATACTGAAGCCCTTAGCATGCACCTCCTACAAGTCAAGGCTAATAAAGCTTCCCCATATTATCCATACAAAGTCTGTACATGAGCTGAAGCACATCAAGGCGCAGTCAACAGTGGCGAGCACTCGTGGTTGACGTTGCCGTTGCAGGAGTGCAGGTGCTCCGCCCTGTAGTGCTCTGTGGACCGCTGGCCGGCGGTTGCAGCGGCCAGGGCCACTAGGGCGCTGTAGCCGACTACGCCCACCGACACCCAGCAGGCCGTGATGATCTCCGGGGTGGTCTTGCTGTTGACGATCACCGCCGACAGGCCCCAGACCACCACCAGCGGCACCGTGGCGTCGGGTTACCGCGGCTGGCCTGCGAAGGACAGCGCCACCACGTCGGCCATCATTATCAGCCCCACGGGCAGCCGGCGCAGTGACGCCCACCCAGCCCAGCTGGACCGCTACCGACGATACGTTGATGCAGCTGGCCAGCAGCAGCCAGGCCAGGTTCATGGCCGTGGGCAAGTAGTAGACGGCCCAGTGGAATAGGGCCGAGCCGAAAGCGCGCCAGCGGGGCGTGGTGGGGTCGTGGAGGAGCGCGGTGAAGGGCGCCACGATGTCGGTCGCATAGCGCGGGCTGGTGATCCGCTCGTAGGCCACCAGGAAGAACACGAGCGCGATGATGAGCAGCGCGTTCGAGAAGATCGGCCAATCCTGCATCATGATGACCACACGGCTTTGTATGAGAGACGACGAACGTGTTGAAGACCACTTCCGTCAAGTTCGCCTACCTTTTGGAAGAACTCAAGAGCGGCCCACACGAGAAGGGTCAACCAGCCAAGAGGGGCGTAGACGCCCAGCGCTTCGATGCCATTGAGCTTGGCCGGGCTGCCGCCTGGAATCAGCCCGTACACCACACCAGTCCCCTTGGGAAGAACGATTAGATTTATAACAACAACAACACTGGACATGAAGAGTGTGGGAGTACCTGGAAGAGCCAGATCACGAACCATATGGCAAATGCGTAGCCGGCGGGGTTGATGGGCATCGGGTGGCTGTCGCTGTTCTGGCCGATGGGCGCTATGCTGCTCACAATCACCATCCCGAAGAAAAACAACACTGACGCCAGCCGCAGACCCCACTGCTCCTCCCCCAGGTCCCCAGTCCACTTGGCCAACTCCATCCTCTTCCTCTCCTTCCTCTCCTTCCACTTCTGCTTCTCTATGTGGGCTAAGCCTTACGCTCTTTCACGTGCGCCTGATCTCTCCCGAACTGATTTTGGCGGTCTGAAACGTTTCGGAAACCTATTTGAACCTATTTTACCTTTTGGAAATTGTTTTATTTTACTTTTTCTTTAAGAGCTGGCCGAAGTGGCGGCCGTGTGCTTGATGCGCGCCAGACGCTCCTTGAGGGCCTGCACCGCATCCGTCGCACTGCTGCCGCTGCTGGTGGTGGTCGTCGAGGCAGCCAATGGGCCACGGGCCACGGGGGCTGCGCAGCCCAGGTCCGATGACGACGACGAGGCGTCGCCGGAACGCAGCACGGTGCTGAGCCGCACCCGCAGGTCCTGAATCGACGCGCCGGCGGCGGAGAGGCCGGGCTTGGCGGAGGCGGTGGTCAGGGAGGCGAGCGACGAGGTGGAGTCGGCTGCTGAGGAGGTGGACAGCAGAGCGTGGCTGGCGGACAGGCCCGGCTTGGCGGCCGTCTGGCCGTATCGCTTCTGCAGCGCTCGCAGCTTGTCCATGTACACACTCTCCGAGCCTGCACGAGCGAGCGAAGAAGAAGAAGGTGAGTTCGGGAAGCGCTCTACAGCCAATGCCACGTACAAGAGAGGAGGACGAGGACGAAGAGGGGTGGGGGTTGATCACGTTACCTGATGAAGCGGTGGAGATGTTGACGTGGTCAGATCGAAGGGGAACGTTCTCCTTCTCCTCCGCGGTGATGGGCTCGGCGGCGAAGGTATCCTTCAGCACCTTGTTGATCACGCGCACGACTGGAAGCGCAACAAACGTTTAGCCGACAGAACCCGTTGTCTCTGAAGTGGAGGCTGAGGTTCACATACCAGGAGCGGGGTTCTTGGCCACAGGCAACAGGGACAAGTGACGGCTGATGCCAGCCCTTCCCTTGATCGTGACGATCTCCTTCACCGCGGACTGGCACAGGCGCACCCCCTCCTGCCGGTGCTTGGCCTTGATCGAGGCGTCGCCCTCGTCGGTGCGGCCGAAATGAGCCTCGAGGAAGGTGTTGAGGTCGAAGAGCACCTGGTCGACGTTGATCTCGTCGATGGTATCCTTGATGTGTTGAATGGCGATAGCCAGAGCCTTGATGAGCACTTCAGCAAAGCCCTTGGGCAGCGCGGCAGTAGTCTCGCCGAGCATGTCATCCACCATCTCCAGCAGGGAGGTGAAGATGGCGGTCTGGTCGGTGTTGCGCAGAACCTTCATCGTCGCGAGCTGGATGCCCTTGTACAGATTGTTCGCCGTGTCGGTATCTGCGCGATCGAGAAGCGGATGAGACCAAGCGCAAGACAATAAGCAATAAGCGTATTGATG
Source organism: Acanthamoeba quina (assembly GCA_000826445.1). Lineage (NCBI taxonomy): Eukaryota > Discosea > Longamoebia > Acanthamoebidae > Acanthamoeba > Acanthamoeba quina. The sequence goes on along the minus strand of CDFN01058755.1, from coordinate 15,556 downwards.
AGCGAGCAGAGGGGTGACGCACCAGAGCGCGGGACCACGAGCGGGTCGACAAAGGCCACCATGAGCTCGTGCAAGACGAACTTGCTGGCGTCGCGGCTGATGCCAATGGCGAGAGGTGCCTGCGTGAAGAGCTTGAAGAGCACGTTGACGAAGTACTTGAACTCGCGGTTGCGGTCGATCGAAAAGTCCTCCTGCCGCAGCGTCGAGTTGAGCAGACCGGCCAGCGCCTTCACCAGGTCGTCGCTGCAGCCCACGAAGAAAGCGGCGCCCTCGGCGAGCTTCTCGAGGACCGCCTTGCACACGGCAATCATCTTGTCGACATCGCCGCTCTCCAGATCCTTGACCCACGCCTCGACCACGCTGTTCTTCGACTCGGCTGGCGAAGAAGACTGGGCCGACAGGGCAGCGGTGCGCGAAAGGAGACGAGCGGGGAGAGAAGGAGTCGGGGCCGAGAGGAAAGTCGCCGAGGCCGCGGTAGGCTCCAGCGCAGGCATCAGGCGAGAGCCAGACTTCGGCTTGTTGACAGGCAGCTTGTCGAGCTCGAGGCTGAAGCTCTGCAGCGGCGGCATGGAGCCGTCTTCGCTGGCGGGCTTGGACCTGGCGACGACGGCCGCACGGCTGGCGCTGGTGGTGCGGACGCCGATGACGCTCTTGCTGGAGCCCAACGGTGCCACCGAGGTGGCAGGCTTGACCTTCCGCGTAGTGGAGGTGGAAGCTGGCGAGGAGGTGCTCTTCTCTTCTTCATCCTGCATCACCTTCTTGATGAAAGATGACTGCGCGCTGGAGGTCGAAGGACGGAGCGGGGAGTCACTGCTCATCTTTTGATTGATGAGGGCGCGCTGGGTGTCGTTGAGGCTGCCGGTGTAGAGCCACAGGTCGTCGCCGACGTGGAGGTGGGCTTGCTGGATGATGGCCAGCGCGGCGTTGCGCACGGCCGGCACCTTGTCGGTCACGAACTGGACGATGTGCGGGAAGGCCACCGACGGGCTCGGGCACACGGTGAGGCCCTGCTTGCGGATGAGGACCGCCATCTGCTCGAGGCATTCGCTGCGCGTGCGCGGCGACTTGGAGCCCAGGAGGCCGGTGTTGAGCAGGAAGCCGAAGAACTTGCTCGACGGATAGACTCGCGGCACAACCTTGAGGAGCTCGCTGATGCCCTCCTGCATGGCCTCGCCCTGGCCCATGCACTCGAGAAGCACCGGCAGGATGACGCCGGCCTCGTAGTCGGTGAGGTGGTAGTCGTTGGTGTCAAGCGACTGGAAGAGATGCTCGAGGAAAGCCAAGGTCTTGGTCTGCGTCGAGGCGTTGGTGTCGAACAAGCGCAGCGAAGCCCACTTGAGCAGCAGATCGGCGTTCTGCTTGGTCGCCTCGGCGTGCTCGTCGACGGCAGTCACCAGCTCCTGAAGGGCCTCGCGATGCTTGCGGAAGTCGCTGGAGAACATCTTGGCGTAGAGACCCTCGCCAATGTAGGGCCTGGCCTGCTGCTGCAAGTGCTGGGTGTGCTCAGGCCTGGGCGCCTTGAATGTCCAGCCGCGGCCCTCGTCGGTGATGTTGTCGTCCTGGCGCTGTCGCTTGGCCTTGTCCTCGTTTGCCACGAGAGACATGGACGGCAGGCTCAGCGGCTTCGCTTCCCGGACGAGGCTGCTGGGGGTGGTCGCCGACGTCCGACGCGCACCACCGGGGATGCTCATGGGCGAGGACGAGGCAGCCTTGTCGGCGGGCTTGGGGGTCGTGCCGCGAGCAGTCTTGACAGATCCCGGGGTGCCCAAACCGGCAGTGCTCCTGCTCTGCGCCGCGGAAGGCGCGCTCTTCTCGACGCTGTCGCTGGACGACGTGGTGGTTCCGGCGCTGTAGAGCACGAAACACGCGCGTGTTAGGGCCAGGCCAAAGTAACCAAGGGCCAAGTCATGCAACAATGCAGTAGGTCTAACCTGACGCTGGTGCGGGCCTTCTTGGCGAGGGCCACCACCTGCTGCCTTACAGCAGCCTGCTGGATATCCTTGCAGACGGTGCGGATAGACTCAACGTCGACGCGCGCAAAGAGGTCCATCAGGAGCTCTTCCGCCAGGTCGCGGACCTCCTTGGTCTTGTCCTGCAGCGCGACGACCGCCGGCTTGAGCAGTACTCGCGTGTCGGCCTTTTTGCCTGGATGAGGAAAGAATCGTCAGTCCAACTTGGAGGCGCGTAATGCGAGTCAGAGGTCATACCCAAATCTTGCTTGTGAGCGACGAGCCAGGCAAGCGCGTCCTTTCTTGCCGAGGAGCTCTCGATGGCGACGGCGGCCGGGAAGAACGGCACGAACGCATCGGCACTGACCTCGGCGGCCCACTGGTCGAGCGTCTTGGCGACGGTGTCGCGCATGGTCTGCTTCTGGTCGGTGTAGTTGGCCAGGATGAGCGGAACGGTGTTCTTCATCTGGCTCTCGATGTCCTTGCCCACGGCCGTGGCCAGGATGCCCAGCARCTTGACCGTGTAGAGCACCAGGTTCTTGTTGGTGTCCTTGAGCCGCGCGTTGAGCTTGGGCATGAGGCCGGCCAGGCAGCTGCTCTGAACGCACATGTTGGCGTCGCTCAGGATGCGCCTGATCTTGTCCAGGGCCTCCTTCCTCTTCTTCCAGTCCTTGGGGTCGGCCAGCTCGGCGAACAGCTGCGGCGTGAGCAGCGACGTGACGTCCGCGCGAGCCGGTGGCGCGTTCTCCTCTTCGTCTTCGTATTCGTCGACCGCACCTTCGACCCACCCGTCGTCGATCGGCGCGGGCGCGGGTGCAGCTGGACGAGATGCTGCTCTACTGGGTGCAGCAGAGGTCGTGCGAACTGGCTTGGGAGCAGGCTCGGGCTCGACCGGAGCCTCCTCGGCCACAGGCTCCGGTTCGGGTTCGGGTTCCTCCTCTTCTTCGACGGGAGCGACGGCCTCCTTCTGGCGGTAGAACTTGGTGGGCGGGTCGGGCTTGGCGTTAGCGTACTTGGCGAACTCCTTCTCGATGGTGGTCATCAGCGCGGGCTTGACGTCGCCCAGGTGCTCCTTGATGGCCTCGCCCACAAAGGTGAAGATCTTGGTAACGGTCTTGGTAGCCGACGAACGCACCATAGCGTTGCTGTGCTCCAGCAAGCTCTTGACAAACTCCACCAGGAGCTTGACGTCCACAGGCGCCGGAGGACCTGTGTATCTACACGGTGAGCACAGAGGTACGAAATTGGTAATGAAGGCGAACAACGAACATACCCTGAATACCGAAATCTTCGATGGCAGTGCCGATCCAGCCCAAGACCTCGTTGGCCGCTTTGGGGTTCTTGTTCTCGGTCGCGTGCTTGTAGACCTCGCGCAGAACAAAGTCCAGACCCACGGCCTCGACGACACAGTTGATGCACTCGAGCGCAACAATTCTCAGCTTGATGTCCGCGATCTTGTCGACCAGGACTAAAAGTTGTAAATGCCGTTAGCAAGGGGTGCTCAAGGCAGGTCAAAGGGAAGGCAATGCCACGTACCGGCCAAAACCAACTCAGCCATAGACTTGGTGAAGAATTGCGACTTGGCCAGGCGCGTGATAGTCTGCAGCACCTTCTGCATGACCTGGAAGTTGGCGTCCTTGAAGCCCGGCTTCTGCTCGATGAGGCGAAGAATGACCTGCACCATGAGGGCGTCGTCCTTCTCGAGAAGCTTGTCCAGCTGAGTGGTCAGCTCCTCCATGCCTGTTCCGGATGAAGAGAATTTAGTTAGCTCCACGAAAACCGTTGCAACACAGCAGACACAACGCACCAGCAACGCGGTTCTTCCACTGGGCATCCTCGAGGAGCGGGAGGGTGGTTTCGGGGAGTACGGTCGTCGCCTTCTCCATCGCTTCCTCTTGGGTGATGAGCGGGAGCTCAACGGGGACGGCGGGCTTCGGCTTCGGTGCCGCAGGCTTGGGAGCCGGAGCAGCAGGCTTCGCTGCGGGCTCGGGCTTCGAAGTAGGAGCGGCAGCGGTGGTTCTTCCCTGAGCGGCAGGCTTCGCAGGCTGTGCTGCGGGCGGCTTGCTCGAAGAAGGAGCTGCCTTCTTGACGGCACCGGCCGCCGGCTTCCCGTTGGCTGCGGCGACAGGCTTCTTGCCGGGAGCGGGCTTGCCGGTCGCAGCTGCTCCGGCAGGCTTGGCTGCCTGGGGATTGAGGTTGAGCGTGCCGGTGAAGATCTTCTCGGGGTAGTTCTCCTTGACCTTCTTCTCTTTGATGCCGTCGAGCTTGGTGAGGTAGGGCGAGAGCGGCCGCTCGCCCACCTTGCCCACGAGGGTACCGAACGCCTTGTAAGCGGCCTCTCGCACCTCAGGCGTGCTGTCGTCCATGGCCTTGAGCAGAAGCGGACCCAGCAGCTTGATGGCCTGACCTACCGACGCGCGCTTGGACTTGTTGATGAAGCGAAGGATGAAGGCCAGAGTCTGTTCGCGACCAGGCGGAGTCTTGGCATCGGCCGCTGCGGGAAGATCCTCAACCAGATCGGTGAGGGCGAAGCACGTGTCCATCATCGCGTCGAGAGCCTCGTGGAGGGCCGTGACGACATTAGCTTTCTTCTCCTTGAACTTCGCCAGAAGAGTCGAGACCAGGTATTTGGCATCGGGAGAGTAGGCCTGTCGAAGCCCCTTGGCCAGAAGGCCCGCGGCTTGAGCAGCCTTCATCACCACCGTCACGTTGGCGTCCTTGTCGATGATCTAGTATCGATAAGTGTTAGACACGATCGCGTGTGAATGAACACAGTGTAATTTGTAAGGAACCTTTTTGATCGTCTTGGTGAGTTCCTTGTAGTCGCCAGGCTGCAGGCGCGGAGTGTTGAGGAGAGACAGCAGGGCATCCATCTGCTCGTTTCTCTCCTTCCACTTGGTCGAGGCCTAAGACATGATCAACAGCAACGTGAGTGTCGGTGTCGGATGTACACAAAAGAAGTGCTTGTGAGGGGCAGGACCTGACGCTACGTACCACTTTGTCATACCAATCGCCAGGGAGCTTTGACAGAATGTCGACGGGCTCCGCCAGCTCGTAGGCATCCATACCGCCTGACTCTTCATCTTCCTCTTCTCCACCGCCGCCGCCGCCGCCAGCGCCGCCACCAGTGGGCGCTTCTTCTTCGTCATCTTGAGGCTGCTCGCACCGCAGACGCTTCTCAGGCACGGCCTTGGCCTTGGGCAGCGCCTCGAACGCGGTGTTGAGGTCCTTGGCCTGTGCGGGTCGCAGCGTGTCGACGGTGGGCTTGAGGGCCGCGCCGGCCCAGCGGTACATCTCGATCATCAGCTTCTGCGCCTCCTCGCGCACCTTGGCGTTGCTGTCCTCGAACATCTTGGCCACCTCCTTCAAGATGGGCTTGAGCGGCACGTGCTTGTTGCCAAAGGTCTTGAGCGCGAGCGCGATCGTTGAGATGGTGGTCGAGCTGATCTTCCACTGCTTGCTGAAGCACTCTGGAAGCAAAGCAGTCTGCACGTACGACCAAACAACGTCAGAAGCTAACAAGCGGAGCGGGGAGCCATAGTTGCACGGGAGGCGAGGCGAGGCTACGTACGATGACGGCTTCGCCAGATTTGTCCACCTCGATGAAGAGGAGCAGCGCTTCGACCGCCTTCTGCACCGTGTTCGACCGTCCGCCGAAGCAGTTCACGGCCAGCGGTTGGCATAGACCGTTCAATCTGCGCGCAAATTGGTAAGCAATCAATCCATTGCGGGTAATCTGAGCCTACAACCGAACGTACTTTGTGGGGTTCTCGGCTCGATCGATCCAAGTGAGGAGGGCCTCGAGGCCCTTCTCCTGAGCCGCAGCATTCTTGTCCTCGATAATCTTCTTGAATTTAGGTGCTGCGGGATAGAACAGTTCGTGTGAGTGATTCCAGTTTCATCTCCATACGAACCTAGAGAGTTGGTAGGGAATCAAATGCATACCGTATTCGTCAAAGATGCCGTTGTCGGTGGCCTCCTTGAAGTTCTGCTGTAATTGTTCGTAGGCGGCCCGTCGCACCTTCCAGTTCTTGCTCTGGACGCGCTCCGCCAGGGGTCCCTTGTAGAGGTCCTCGTCGTCCGCCATTGTGCGTCTTCGTATGCAGGATTAGATCCAGATGTTGGAGTTGAAATAATCGAACAGATTACCCTTCGCTGAGCTCGAATTACGGTGGCTTCCCTTCCTCCAAGAAAGGGATCACGATGCCTTGGTAGATTACGAGCCGGAGGATTGGTGTGAGCGTGTAGCGAGACGACGTGTTGCTGTTTGCTGTGGTGCTCTCTTCTTCGCCCGCCAAAAGCGCGGGAAAACCAAAACACGAAAGGAATGCAACGGCCAACGGCTGCATTCGTTGAATACTGAAACCAGTGAATGCCACCACAAGGACTTCACGACTTCTTCTCGAACAACACAACTTCATCGGCACTACAGTAAGTTGATAGGAATGTCGCGCTTTGTTGCTCGCTGCCCTGGCAGATCGTTATTGTTCAGCACTGTGGTCCTTGTTGCGAGGCCGGGGCATCGATTTGAGCGTCGGGGTGGGCCGCGCGAATGGCTGGCAGCTGCTGCAGGGCCTCGTCGATGCGCGCAAGAGCAGGGAAGGCCGTCGTGACGTCGATGCCGAAGCGACGGGCGTTGTAGAGCTGTGGCACCAGAGCCAGATCGGCCAAGGTGACCTCATCGCCCACACTGTACCGACCAGCCGTCGTCTCAATCGTCTTCTCGTAGGCTATGGGCGTTGCATTGGTTTGGTGAGTGGAGGCAAACGGGTAGTTTGTTGATCATCAATCAGAGCGCGCGAGGCACGTACCTCGAAGGCCACGCTCGATCCACTTGCGCGCGAAGGCGGCCTTACCCTCCTCGTCATCGCCAGCGATCGCCGCCAGCACCGAGCTGTTTTGGAGCGGCTGCGTGTCTGCGCAGATGATGCTGACCAGCTGCCGCACCTTGGCGCGCTGCACCGCTGCCGCCGCCTTTTGGGCCAGGGCCGGCAGCAGTGCAGGCTCGGGCCTCGTCTCCTGCTCGAGCCCGTTGAGTGGTTCAACTTGCAGGGGCAGAGGAGCTGAGAAGCAGGCGGCACCTCAAGGTACTCCAGGATGGCCACGGACTGACCGATGGCGGCTCCGTCGATGAGGAGCGTGGGCACGGCCTTCATGGGGTTCAGGCGCTCGTACTCTGTTTGGTGCTGCTCGCCCCCGCCCTTGGCCGCAAGATTAACCGCCCGGTACTCGTAATCGATGCCCTTGAAGGCGAGCGCTATGCGGACACGATACGAGCATGAGCTGCGCCAGTACGAGTACAGCACCGGTCTGTCTCCACTACTACCGCTGTCGCTGCTCATCTTCTTGTTGCTTTGGCGTGAGATTAAGGTTTTAAGTTCTTTTCTTTCTTTTCCTGTGCTGGCGCCAGCGTCAGTGCTTGATGATGATGGTGCCGACGTTGTTGGTGTCCAGCGTGCGGTGGGCCTCTCGGATCTTCTCCAGGATAAAGGACTTGGTCACCTTGGGCACGATCTCCTCCTTGGAAACCTTTTCCATCAGGTCGCTCAGAACGTCTGTGCGATGTACATCAGTTGTGTGCCGGAGCAAATGCACCACAAGACGACGAACACCACGACGCGCTGAGGAATGGCGTACGGAGAAGCCGCCCTTGTTGTGAGCCGGCGAGAAGCCACGACTGCTCAAACACAAAACTGAGACTGGCTCCCTTCAGGAACAGCAATCGCGAGTCTGGCGGATCCAACTGAGGCAGATTACAGCAAGATGTGGTGAGCGATCATCAATGAACCCAATGGATGGGGAGTTTACCTGAAGTTGTGCGGAGGAGGTGGCCCATCGGCCCAGCGGGGCGATGCAACGTATGAGATCACGCCGGGAGGGATAGGCAGCGCGACCGCGTGCCTCGGACGACACCATCTCGGAGATGATCGGCGACATCTCCCGCTCTCGCTTCTCCTTCTCTGTGACGATGTGACGTGCCTCAACATGGCGAAAGAAGTGACTTGCCGAAAGGGTGGCGAGATGGATGAAAACCTGCAGCGGTGGTGGTCGACAGGTGCTCGGTCAACGGAATGGTTTCGAGGAGAAAGTCCACGCCCTGCCCTCCGGTCTCTTCCATCACCGCATCCACAAGATTCTCCGTCGTCAAGTCTATCACTCGGTCCAGCCTGAGCCACCAGTATAATGAAACAAGAGTAATGCGTGTCAACCCAGTGATCTGGAGAAGAACGATTAACGGGTGAAGCCACGTACGTGACGCGAAGATCGTTCAAGAAGTTCAATTCCTCGACTGAAGACGCGGCGGCGATCACCTTGGCACCCCAAGAAGTGGCCAGCTGTACTGCAATGTGTCCGTACGCTGACCCAGCTGTGTACCGATACGTGTGAGCCATACAATTAACCCGCACGAGAGCAAACCTGGTTGAGGCGATGTTCACCATTCAGTACGAGCACGGTCTCGCCGGGCGAGAGTTTGAAGTGGTAGTGCAGCGCGGTGTAGGACCATATGCCACCGAGAAGACATGCCACCGCCTCCTCGTGGTTGATCTCCAGTGGCTTGTACGCTGATTTGCAAAGAGCGTGAGATGAGCACAACTTAATAACCACTCTCACTGTGCGCATGTGTCCGAAGTACCAATGAAGCAGTGACTGATGGTCACATACTGTGCGTAGCCACCACCCACGTCGAGCGGGAGGACGGCTAGGAGGAGAACGCAGTGAGCTCAAGTCCACCATCAGTAACGCGCACGCACGCATGCACACGCACCGATGACTTCGTCGCCCACCTTGAAGCGGTCGACCTCCATGCCCAGCTTCTCGACGACGCCAGACACAGCATAGCCGGGCACTGCCGGCAGTCGCACGAACTGCGCAAAGTCTCCCCGGCGCACCGCCCCGTCGATGGGCGCCACCGCGCTCGCCTTCACCCGCACCAGCACCTCGTCGTCCGCTACTTCCGGCCGTGCACACTGCACCCAACCATCCAGCATGCACACGTCGCGTCCCACACATGTCGTGAACCAAACCGGAGAGCCGTGCAGCCGTCAGCAGAGGTCCCACCCCCCCAACAAATCAAATACACAAATCTGCCCAACCGAATGAACGGGGCCAGTGGGTGTGTACATTCTTCATGAAGGAGAAGCCCTCCTCAGTGCCGAACTCGGTAAGGGTCACGCTACGCATCGTACCTTTGCTCCCCGCCCCCGCCGAGCTCGTTCCATTCATCTTTTGTAATAAATGATAAATAATGATAAATAATAATAATCCTTTATTGCTGACGTCACTCTTGTGGCGGGAGGTGAGCGTAGGAGACGCCGAGGGAGAGGAGGACGATGAGCGTGAGAGGCGTGCGCAGCTTAAGGTACCAACGAGGCACCATTCGGTGAGAAGCGGCGGTCAAGTCGCCCGCATAGACGGACGCGAAGCCGGCCATCAGGGCTGCGAGCTGGACCGACGGGGAGGAGGGAAAGAGACCCAACGCACCAAAACCGATCAGGCTCGGCACCACACTGCGGAGCGAGGGAACGCGAGAGTCAGAAGAACGCACACACGCCACCGCACACGCACGAACGACTGATCGAGTAGTGCTGCGCACCTGAGCCCATATCTCCATTCCTCGCCATTGCCGCCTGTCGACGAGGGCAGGTCCTGCTCCTTGGTCTCTGAGAGAGTGGTAGGTACCGCGGAGTCCCTTGCTGATGGTGGTCGCTGGTAGTTCGTCATGGCGAGTCCCCAATGGACGGCCCCCATGAAGCTGAGGATGCTCACGCCGTAGACGGCCTGCAGGTGGACAAGCTGGCCGGGTGTCACGGACAGCGAGAGCGGCGTGAGGTCGACGCCGCCAGCAGCTACGCCTGCCGCACACGAGACAAAGGGTATCAAGCCTGCGGCACCGAGCCACAAGGGCGCCTTGGGCATTGAGCGGTCCTGGTTGAGGAAGCTTAAGGGTTAGAGGGAGGTGGATGTGTTGTCTTGAAGTGTGCACGAAGGTTCGCGCCCGTACCGAACTAGCGAGCTGCTCTTCTCGTGCATTAACAGGAGCTGCGGTGGTAGAGTACAACAATGCCTGCGGACCCTGGTCAGAAGAATAGAAGTGGCTCCTCCCCCATGAGGACAGTACCCGCGCGGGCAAGCGGTTGCGGGAGGTAGCACTGCTGAAAACGAATCGTGGCCGCAAAATGCTTGCGCGCTTCATATGCACGATGTTGAGCAGTTAACTGGCGAGCAATTCCTCTCCATTTTGCCCTATCGATTGATCCGATCTTTGCCCGATTAGCAACTCGCACGCAAGGGTGACCAGGCATTCCACGCATACCAGCATTCATCCCTGCGACGCTTTCGCGCCAAAACAATCCTTTTTCGCGCCATAAGTGCAACGGACTTGTTACCGGTGGAACCCCAGAAGCGCTTTCCACCGCCCCCGAGAAGAACAGCACTAGAGCGGTAGCCTTGATCTTCTGGAAAATCTTCAAATTTTCAAAGCCAATTCATATTCTCAGCGCAGGAATCGAGGAAGAGTCGAACAGATCGAAGGTGCCAAGGAAGGATGCAGGACGCAGAACTGGCCAAGCGAAAGAAACGATGCTACGATCTAGTGGTGCAGCTGGATGAGCTCGAGGGCCAACAACGCGCGCAAGATGAGCACCTCCAGAAGATTAAGCGACAAAAGACTGAGCTGCACACCGAGTTCGAGAACGAAAAGCGATCCTTTGTCGAGGAGTGGGCCAAGGCGGAGGCAGCAACGAATCGGGACGCCGAAATTGATCGAGCCGAGCGCGCATGGAACGAGTGGGTGAGTTACGCCAAGGCTCACCCGTCTGAGGCCCGTCAGGCGGTTACGGAGGTGGCCGATAACAACGCTCATCCATCGAGCGACAGCGCAGCGGCGGCAGCCACGACCGACTCCAACGAAGAGGGCATTCCCGTGCCGCTGCTCCAAGAGCGGGCGCAAGCGGCCGAGCCTCCGCGTCTGCGCTCCACCCGAAGATCGAGGCGCAGCTTCTCGCTGACCAGCCCCACCGCCCCGTCCACGCCCGTGCGCAAGAAGCTCGAGTGGGACGAGAACGCCGCCCACAACGAAGGCTCGGACGCGTCCGAGCTTATGCCCTCGCCCGGTGGCCCCCCGTCGTCCGCGTCCTCGTCGCCCGCCTCCACCACGACAGCGGGAGGAGCCGCAGACAGTTCTGCTGCGCCTGTGCTGTGCAAGTTGCCAACTCCGGTGCGGGGTCGTTCGACTTCGCCGGCGGCTGCCAGCGCCGGTGCGTCGACAGCGCCCGCTGCCGCGCCCAGCAGGAAGGAGCTGATCGACGAGCTGCTCAATCCTTCACCTTCTTCGTCGTCATCTTCATCACCAGTGCCCCAGGTCGTGGTCTCCGCGCCACCATCATCAGCGAACTCAGCCCGCGTCCTTTTCGAGGAGTGAAGCCCCAGGACATCATCACGCAGCGTCAACAGCGTCCGTCTTGGCCTCTCTCTCCTCCGCTCCTCAGCGCCTCTCACAACAGCAGAGAAGAAACGGAGCGACTTGCCTTCTCTCCCTTTCCTTCAACTCTCTGCACCCTCTATCTCATCATTATCATCATCATCTTGAACACACCTTCTCTTCTCCCTTTCCTTGTCCGTCACAGCCTGTAAATGTCATGCATGTGTACATGTCCTTCAACAACTTACAACTTATCACACCATCACAACCCAACCTCTATTGCCATGTTGTGTTTTTGCAAACAAGAGTGGCCAACTAATGCTGGGCAAGTTCAGCTTTGGCCCCTAGATAAACAAGATGCAAGGTAGAATGTGCATGCCTCTCCCCTGTGTGCTTCCTTGCCGCTGTACAGCCACCTTAACATTGAAGGGAAAGAAAGCGCAAATTAAATGCAAATTAAATCCCCAAGGCAAGGCTTGCAACCACAACCAGCTCATCGATTTCTTTTTAGTTTGTTTGAATTGGCGGAGGCAGCGAGTTCCTCATCAAGCAAAACGGGCTTGGAGGTTGCCAGCCCAGCACATTTATTCGTCCTTCTGTGGTTGGCCTCGCGCTACATGCCGCGAAGATGTCTACCGATACAGTGAAGTTTTCCAAGGTTCGAATCTTCTCTTTCTGCCCCATTTCATCGATCAAAAGAAATTTGTGGCCCGCCCACCTTTTTACTGATTTTTATGCTTTACATTCGACTCAAATTCATTCACGATCTCAGCGTCAGTACATTCTTTTGCCATTTTTCACATCTAATCCCTCCCCACCTTCTTTTTTCCTTCTCCGCAGTTGTTCGAGAACGCGGTGCTCAAGGTCCAGGTATCAGGCCCTCAACCAGCTGGCGCCCCTTTTTGCTGCCCAGCACGCCCTGCTCTCTTCTCACCACGCCTCCTCCCTCTCTTTGAAAGGTGGTCATCGCTGGTGAGACGCACGCCTACGAGTTTCCGGCCACCTCGACCGTCGATCACGTCAAAGTAACTCTCCCACCGCCCCAGCTGCTCTGCTTGGACTCTTCTCTCTCTCTCTCTCTTCATCGGTTCTTGTTGCCTCTGAGGGCCTAGCTGTGTGTTGTTCTTTCTGGTGCCCTAACTGGCGACGATCGTGCCGTACGCAGTATGAGATCTTCAAGAGGACGCCCACGCTCAAAGGCAAGGAGCTCAACGACTACTTTCTCGCCTTGAACGAGGTACGGCGCTGGTGACAATGACGATGATGATCGAACTTTTCCTGTTTCGCTGCCGCTGTCACGTGGATTGTGATGTCATTTTAAAGACTCTTTCAACCAATCGCTAGGATGACGTGTTGCACGTCGAGTTCGTCAAACTCGTTTGGTCGCACGAACAAATACACAATGCCTTCCTCGGCGAGACGCCCGTGCAGCTGCAGCTGCAGCCACGAGACAAGTACCGTGCTCTCTCATCTCCTTCTCCGCTGCGCAAGCGTGGCGCACCCCGATATGCAGCTGACCAATGGACAACACCATGGTGGTGACATCGCATCAGGTTTGAGCTGTATGGCGGCAAGAAAGGGAGCAGCGTGCGAACGGCGGGCAGTCGAAGAGACCCGCCGAAGCTCGCCGACAACCTGTCGACAGCAAAACCCACCGCGACCGCACCCGACACAGTCGACGTCATCCTGAGCGACTTCACATCACGTAACCGCACTCCGCCGCTCCCTCCACCTTTCACCAGGCCTGTTCTCACTTGCTTGCGCGCGTCCAGGGTTGGACAAACTGTTCGATGACGCTAAGAGCACGCTGACGGCCGCCGAGGAGGCAGCGATCGGCGAAAAGCTGCGAAGGCTCAACGGAAACAAGGTACGCACTGGGACGCACATGCGACTCGCAGCGGGCACAACCGATTGATTGTGTGACATCTCTGATCAGGACAAGATGCTCGAGGCGCAAGTTTCGCTGAACGACGGTACCACCCTGTTCCTCACGCTCCCCCACCGTCATATACCTGAGACCGAGGGTGCCGTCAGCGCCGCACAGCACTTGCAGGTACGCAACACGCAGCATCTCTCTCTCTCTCTGTGTCTCTCTTGCTCGACATTTTGGATCACAGCCGCGCTAACAATGCAGTAACCACCAATTACCGATCGGTCCAGAACGACGCCATCGCGCACCTCGAAAAGGTGCTGGAGGCCCTGCGCAAGGGCGGGGGCGAGGCGCGACTGCTCCGCAAGGCCGAGCTCTCCTCGCTGTCGGCCGAAGACGACAAACCCACGAACGGTCACAATGACAGTGCCGACGCTGAGGCCGAGCAGGTCATCGAGGTGCAGCACGCAAGCGACGATCGAGCTGCAGCTGTGGATGGTGGTGAGGTGGAGCAAGCCAAGACAAAGCCTGCGTTGATGTCGTCGTCTTCCTTCCCGTCGCTCCCCTCCATTTTCGACGACCGACCCCTGGCTGGCACGCCGCAGCCGTTCCGCAAGTACGGCGCGCGCGACCGAGCGGGCTCGCCGACCGGCAACCAGCTCCCGCAGCAGCGACAGCCCGCCGCCACTGGCAGCGGATCTGGTTCCCTCACATCGCAGCGCTCGCGCAAGGAATCGTCGCCCACTTCCCGGCGCCGGCCGGCGTTGCCCCTGGGAAGCTCGGGCACGATACCGCCTGAGGAGACCAACGGCCGACTGAAGAGCACCTACTTCAATCCCCAGGTCCGCAAGATCGCGCTGGGGTCCCAGAGAACCTCGAGAATGGTAAGAATACTCTTACTCCCGGCCCCCCTCATTGTTCCATTGACTAATGTCGTTCGCTCACCGTACATGATGTGTTGTGTGTCGTGCAGGAAAAACTGAGGAACATTCAAATCGGGTCTCTGATCGGCAAGCCCCTCGGGTGGACCAGCGGCGAGGAGGAAGTGCGCGACTTCCGTGCGAAGATGGCGCGACTGTTCGACTTTGACAACTGGGAGCTGGGCGAAAAGGGATTCGCCAACATCCAGCAGGTGCTATGCCCACTCCTCTCTTTTTCTCTCCTCTCGACGCGCTGCACCAAGTGTCTTGTCATGCTAACGCACGCGCACGAGCAGGTGTCGGGCACCAATTTTGAGCTGCCGTTGGCTGCCGAGCAGGTGCGGGTGAAGCTCCACTTCCCCTCGGGCTCGCTCGTGCGCACCCTGCTCTGCTCCGCCGACGACACCGTCTATGATTTGGGTACCTTGTCTCCCATGCCCCCTCCCAGCAAACATCTTTCGTTTGCACGGGTGAGCCTTCTTCTCATCCCCCACTCACACCATCGACCATAAAGTGGCGACTGGTCTGTCGAGCGTCAAGATCCGACAGGCGATGTCCATCTCGGGCGAAGTAGGCGACTACCTGGTCAAGATCTGCGGGTAACCACCACTGCCACCACCAAAAGTTGCAGGTGTCGGATGTAACCAACACGACACGATACCATCTAGATACTCGTGGTACATTCTCAATCTCGACACCAAGCTGCGAAGCGTGGACTACGTGCGCGAGAGCATCAAGCGCAACAAGGAGGTCGAGTTCGTCCTGGTCGAGCGGTCCTCCTTCAAACGAACTGATCTCCAGGAGCTGGTCTACCTCGACCACTTCCAGGTTTGCGCGCGAACAGCCACCACCCATTGTCGTGAGCAGTGCGAACTGCTTGGGTTTTGTCGACTCACTTAGCTCGTGCTGCCTGCGAGCAGGACGTCGATTTGGGGATGGACACCGAGCCGTTCGATGACGAAGAAGACCCGTCCCTCGCCGGCGGATTCGGCGAGAAGAAACACATCCCGCTCTCTGAAATCAAGCGCAACTTTGAGCTTAGGTTCGTACCGTGCGTGTGCGTGTCTGCGCTGCTCTGGTACAGGCGCCTAACCGCCAACGCACGCCAGGGTCATTTGCCTGGAGGACGCGGACTTTGGCGAGGTGCCAGCGATGCAGCAGCTCCCCAAGGGCGTGCCCATCCACTTCTACGTCACTGCTGCCCTCTACCACGGTACATTCGTATTCCCCCGCGCCGTGGCGAATGACGACGTGGCCACTGATGGTTGCGAACGCGTTGAACTGGCGCAGGCGGTGAGAGTTTGGCGCCGGAGATGAAGACGACCGCCACGCCGTCGATGCTCTGGTGTCAGTGGCTGCGGCTCAACCTCCAGATGTGCCAAATTCCCAAGGTAAA